>JAQFXP010002402.1:0-15283 GCA_034693685.1 Belba bartosi
AATAAATTATTTTTTACATGTTAAAAAATTAAATATATCAAATATATCAAATAAATTAATAATTTTTTATTTTAATATCAATTAAAATTTTCTATATAATAATTTACAGAAATGTGCACTAGATAGTTTAGTTAAAATTAAAAATATATGTACAATACATTTTAGTAATAATTGTATTAACTTATTATTAAACAAAAATTTATAGAAAATTTTATAGAATTATAAACTTTTTGACAACAAAACAAATAAAAATTTTAATATTATGAATAAAAAACAAAAATTAATGTTTTTATTAGTTGTGATAAGAGCTAAGATTTTTAGATTTACAACAAATTTTAATTTTTTAATGCAATGAATAAATTTGTAAAACAATATTTGCAAATATTTTACATATATTTTGCTTGTTAGTTATAATAATCTATATATTAAACTAAACTAAAAATCATAAATTATTTAATAATTTATAACAACTTTTGTATTGAAATAAAGAAAATTACAAAGAAGAAATTGTTTCTAAAAATTTCAAATTCTAAACCACATATTGTATGCATTTATTTGTTTGTTTGAATGGATGGAAAGATTAGGCAAAGAATATGTATAGAATAGAATAGAAGAAAAAACTTTTTTATGTATATAATCAAAAATATTACGCATTTTAAAGAAAATGAGTTTTTGGGATAAAATTGAAAAATTTTAAATTATTTCTATTACAATAAAAAATGATTTAAAACTATACAATCTCACAATTAAAGTAAACATGTTTAATTAAAGTTTTATGTAATCTATCAAATAGTTTAAAAAGCTAACAAGTTTCTTTTTACATAACAATTATAGAATATTTTATAAATTAAAACTATTATTACTTTTATTTATTTATATACATATATTTACATTAATTTTTGCCAAAATATTTCTACAATAATACAAAAAATAATGTTAATAAAACAAAATTTATGCAGGTTCATTAGTATTTAAGCAAATTATTTAAATTAATAACTACAATAATTTTTTTAAAAGTATGACCAATTACTGTATAGTTTATAGTTTTAATGGCACCGTTTAAATTTTAAAAATATTAAATAATATCTTAAACTAAACTAAATTAAATTTAAAAACAAAACAAAGAATTTCTGAGTGATCTTGCTTTTAAAATACATTTAAATACATACATGTACAATTGTATAAAAATTGCAAATTCTATTCACAATATATTTGCGTTTTTCTCTTTACAATTAATGCTTGATTTTAATATACCAAACATTAACAGAAGTTTTAAATAAAACATTATATTTATCTAATAATTAACAATAAATTAAAATATTTTGTTATTTATTACAAGATTTTAGTTTAATAAGCGATAATAACATTAGTTAATAGAAAATTTCGATCAATTTTGTTCAACAGATTTTGATTGTTTATCAATGTATTACTCATTTAGAGTTTGGTAAAATGAGCACATCTTCAGTAAGTAGTGGAAAACCTAAACTATTTAGTATTTCCTTTTGTCTCAATTTATTCTTATATTTTTGAATTTTGAATTTACCAAAATTTTATTATTCTTTAATTTGAGCTTTTCTTGTATGAGTCAATCAATTAATTAATCTAACATTATTATATTTAAATAATATAAATAATTTTAACAATAATAAAAATGTCAAATTATAATATTAATAAATAGATTTGTATGATGATAATAATAGATAAATATACTTTCAACCTAATTTTAGAAACTGCTATTTTTGCTATTATATAATTTTTTTAAAGTTAGATTTTTTATATAGCAAAATCAGATAAAATTTTGAACACAACTGATGAATAATCAATAATATTTTAAACAATGTATTAGAATATAAAAATTATATTATTAAAAATAATTTAAAGTTGAAAACGTTTTTAATATTAAATTTTTTCGTTTGATTAAAATTTTAAACTATTAATTTGAAATCATTTAATAAGTTAAAATTTAATTATAAATTAACTTGATGTTAAAATAATAATGTTAATTTTGTATTTAAAAGTAGTGTTTGATTTTAAATCAATTTTTTAAATCTCTAAATCCGAATCAAAGATTTAATCAAAACTAACAATTCATAAGTAATCGATGAGAAAGAGGTTCTGTTCACTGAATCGTTGATTCAATTATTGCCACAAATAATGTTGATTATTAATTAGTTTTGTGTTCAGAATTTTCTTTGTTTTTGCTATATAAAGTATTTAATTTAAAAAAAAGAATACTGTACTTGCTACTACACCTTCTAGTTATATTTTCTGCTTTAGTTGTAATTTTATTTTCATAATTGAAAGTTTGAGTAAATTTATTCAAATTAAACAAAAATATATTTAAAATATAAAATAAATCAATTTATCTTTGACTTCTCTGCACTTAAATAAATCAGCAAGATAAAAATAAAATCAATTAATCCAAATAAATAGTTTTAATCTCACACTCAGTCTCTAATATTTGCGTCAAGTGTTGAGTTATATTTGAGTTAAATATGAATTATTTCTCTAAGAATATAATTTTGGTTTTTAAAGATAATTTATGGCACAGACTGTATATAATAGTTCACAAGTTTGTTTTTTAATTATCGCAATAATTTGTTTTATTCAAAAAATTTCCAAATTTCCACAATTTTTTCTTTTGGCCCAAAATCTTACAATTCATTAATTTGTTTAAAGCAATTGACTAATAATTAAATTTTAAATTTATTGATCTATAGATCAGAAGAAAAAATTTCGGACAATAAAAGAAAAAATGATTTTTTATAATACAATTATTTATATATATTGAGAGTTGGCCTAAATTTGGTGATTTATGTCATTTTATGCAAAAAAATATATTTAACAATACAATTGAGAGTGTGATGGTGTGTATGAGAGTGTGGTGTGTTGTGTCTGGATCAAATCTTAAATAATTGTTCTCGTACAATTTGTTCACTATATTTACATAACAATCAAATTTGGGAAACAATTTGTTTATTTATTTATATAATTATTCAGTTGTCTTAAACCCCAATTAATAGACCAAATGAATTGATGTCTTATTTTATTTATAATTATATTTCTGTTCAATGAATGAAACAATTTTGAGAATTTGCAGAGAATTGGTTTCGAAAACCAGAGATTAGTTTTCAATCTTTTGACATCTTTATGAGTTTTGCAAATATGTATTTCACAAACTATTTATACAATTAAAATGATATAATAATTATATAATATTTTTTATAACATATATATATATAACTCTATATTTTATTTAAACATTTGTTTTTACACTTGTTTTTTATGTGTATTTTATTGGACAATGAGTTTGAAATGTCTAATAATTGATTTAATTCTTATTATTTTCAATAATAAATTATCAATTCTTTTGTTTTGTTAAACATATTATTATTAACTTCTTAATCAAATATAACAATTAATTAATTAAATAAATTTCGTATAATTAGTGCAAAGTCTGGACTGCATAAGAAAGTTTCGTAAAGTAAGAGCGAGTGATATATTCAATACAATATATCAATTGAAATATTTGTCATATTTTCATAGTTTCATAGAGACATACAATTGTGTCAATAGTGTTGACCCAAAAAATCATTTTCATACATATCTCCTAAAACTCATTCAAAAAACATAAAATTTGTTTATATATAATACTCAATAAAAGTAAAAATAAATAGAAATAAAAAGTTGATTGGATTTAACAAGCTGACAAATCACAACAACAGAGAGAGATATTTTAGAAAAATTATTTTATCAATTAGTGTCTATATCTCATTCACAATTGGAAAATCACATTTAAATTCAATACCAGAAATACCTAAACTTCGAGAAAAACCAATTTTAATAAAAATTCAATTTTTATCGCTTTTCGAAATCACAATCTAAAACATTAATACATTTTCAATACATTTGTCAGTGAATGTCGATTCAGATGTTGTCCACAATTGCCATTCAATATCCGGAATATTCGTGCGTTTGTATACTCGAGTACATTGAGAATGAGATTGAATGTGAGAACAAAAACACAAATTCTTTACTTTTCAATCATTTTCGGTTTAATCGGATTGTATTCGATAACAGAAAACAATTCATTTATTATTTGTTTCTATCAATCAATTCAAATGCATTCAGATTTGAGTTATTATTCATTTGTTTGTTGTTTTGAAAATTAAATATTCATTAAAACCGATAGAAAGCCTAATATGTGTTATAGAGTAGAAATTTTCACAATTGCTAGTTCGGGTTCGAGGAGAGCACCGGTGGGGGACCGGGATGTGCCCGCCGTCATCGAGTCGAGCGTCTCCGTACTGTCTGGTATGTTGATTATGGCTACAATCCCCGGGACTCCTGGCCCGCCCGGGTTTGCACTGCTATTGTTGTTTGGATTGGCTGACATTGGATTGTTGAGAGTGGAACGTTGGCCGACCCGATCCATCTGGTCATCGGCCAGGTATTTGGCACCAGAAAACAGCTCGACTTTACTGGACTCGTTCTGAATGTCATTCAGCTCTTCGTCGCCATCGGTCTGTTCGCTGTGTTTCTATGGATTCAATATTTTGATAATTTGATTAGTTTTCGGTTTCGATTGTTTTGTCAATTGTTTTCTAATATTAATTATGTCTTTGTTTTACAATTTTGATTCAAATTTTTAAAATATAAATGATTTTAATTCTATTTTATTTTTTTTTATATTATTAATTCTATAAAAGATTTTAGAAATAAAATTTTAATAATTACGATAAGGTCTTAAAGTTTTGATTTGTGAATTTGTTTATATTTTTTAACACGTTAAAATATCATTATTTATAATAGAAATAATTGTCAATTACCGTAATTAAAATTTTATCAGCCTGACAATATACTAGCTGGAAAAATAACACAATTCTAACTACTACAATTTCGGGGTTATTGTTCACCGCTTTAGAAACTTGATTACTGCTTTTGGAACATTCAAAGCAATTAAAGACTAATTTTATTGGTTTTAGTTGCAATTGGGGGCGTTAGGGAGTTTTGTTTGTAATGTTTCTACATTGTAATATATGATTTCTTTAAACTAAATGCTAAATGTTTCTCATTTAATGCAAAAATACCAATTTTATGTCATTTCTAATAATTTAAACAATGTCAATCATTCATGAAAGCTAAAATCTTATATTTCTCAATATTAAGTTTAAAGATAAATAGCCCCTTAATGCCCCCAATTGAAACTAAAATCAATAAAGTTAGTTTTTAATTGCTTTAAATGTTTCAAAAACAATCATTACATTTTTTAAAGCAGTGAACGATAAACTCGGATTCATTGTAAGTAAAACAATATTGAAGTTTAAAAATAAAAATAATCGAAACACATTTATTGTTAACGAGTATTTAATTGAAAATTTTATTTTACATATATTTATATATTTGATATAACTGTTATATATTTAAAAAGTATGGAAAACATCTGCAAATTATTTGAAAGCCATTGAATGTTTAGTTATTTTAAACACAAAAAATCAATATTGGGTTTGAATTCTGAAAGAGTTTGAAATTAAACACATTTTCATTTCTAACGAACTGAAAATAAATGTCTTTTTGAAAAAAGAGAAAAAGTTTTGAAAATTAAAATTTATTTTAAAAGAATATAAAGTTATGGAAAACTAGAGCGTAATCAACGAAAAACGATTAAAACGACAATTAATTGAATTTTGAGAGCAATTGCAAAAATCAATTAATTATTAAAATATGTTATACTTAACGCCGAAAAAGAGTTATATATTAAATGAGAAATTTTTCTAAAATAAGAGATTAAATATTGAATTGAATTTTTCTCTTAAACTGTTTAACAGTTCACTGATAATTAATCAACACTTTTCTGACAGTTTTCGGATATTTTGATATTAGTTTTCGCCTAAATATACTCGAAATGAATATTATATTTAATATTCACTTTTGTTCACAAAAAATAAACATTTAATGAGCGTTGAGTCGAAAATAGCTTTTTATGAAACAATATCTAAAAACTTATTTACGCATAAAAATTGCTCAAAAATTCTATAAGAAATGAAAATATTTATGTTTTAAAATAATCTTGTTGTTTTTTTGTAGACCTCATTCAAGTTAATTGAAATTTTTGTCCGTCAAAAAACTTATCATTCATTTTATAAATAATAAAATAAATTTCTAAAAAGCAATAAAACTTTATATTACATATACTTTACTGAATAAAAGTTAAAAATTTAATTCCGGTATAAAAATTCTCATTTATTGAAGAACTCGCTAAAGAATATTCTATAGAAAAAACTTTTAAATAAATTTGTAAATTAAATTAACTTAAAAATTAGAAAGAGATGAAACCTATTTTTAAACAAAAATCCATTTATTTATAGCTATTTATAAAACCAACAAATATTCGAGTATTAAAGGATTTGAAGAAATTTCTATACAAATAAAAAAACTATTGATTTGTATTATCCTATGTTTGATGTCATTCATCAAAAGCCTTAAAACACATTTCACGTGAATTTGTTTACTCTCTTTCTGTTAATTTATGATATTTTTAGTATTTCGAAAAAATACTCTTTTACTCAAAATCCTGATATGAATAGCAAATGGAAATATACATTCATTTCATTAGAAACTTATATTTTATGCATGAATTTCTCTCAAATACAAAACGGGTTTTCCATTTGGATTACTTCGAAAAGTTATGACAACTTTTATGAAATTGAAAATTTTATTTTATTTTTGTTGAGCATCACTAGCTTTTTGATCAAATTCTTATTTACTGAAGGCTTTTAATGACAAAATATTTTTGCTATTATTTAAATGAATATAAATTGTTTTAAAATTATATATATTTTTATATTAAAGTTGTTATCATACAAGTATAATAAAAACCAAGTTTTATTTCAAATAATTGCAATTTAATTAAATAAGTTTTAGTAGAATTTAGCACAGTTATTTTTTGAGTTTAAGTTTAATAATTTAATTTAATTTTTAAATAAATTAAAAATTTAAAACAAATAATTTAATAAGTATTGCTTGAGTTATTATTTATTATAAAATTTCAAAATATTTTTTAAAACTACTTTTTAAAAAAATTTACAAAATTTAAAATTAAAATTTGAAAATTACATTTAAAAATTCAGCTTATTGTAAAAATAAATTTTTATAAATAAAATCTTTAATAATTATGTTTTACGTCATAAAAAATATAATATCTACACAAAAACACTAATTCTGTAAAATTCTATTAGGCTTAAATCATATAACCTAGAGCATAATATGCTTTTTGCATAAAATAACTACAATTGAGTTAGTAAACTTTAAAATTTAAAAATTATATAAAAAATGCATAAATAAAAAAATAGAAACCATTCAATTGGAATTGAAAATAAAATTTAAAATTTCATTCATCAACAAAAGATATAAATGTCTGTAAACATCAGAATATTTATATTTTGTTAATTAAAATGCAAAAATATAATCCAAATAAAACAAATTTTTTTAATTTAAAATAATTTGTTTTGTTTCTAATTTTTAACGCCTGAAGACATAATAGTTCATTGGGTTGAGTAGAAAATGCTAAACAAATATATATTTAAAAAAATTAAATTACAACTAAACAATTAAATAAAACTAAATTTTTAAATAAGAGAAATGTTAAAAAAGTACAGAAAAGTCACGTATTTTCTCATTTAATTTGGCGACAATTTTATCTATAAATTCGAGTTTCTATTAATAATACGCTAAATAACATCTAATGAGAAATCTATTCTTAAGCACAAAAATTTTAACTCCTAAAGCAAAATAAAAAAAATCAATTAGATGCAACTATTAAATATTATATGATAGTATAATGATAGCATGATAAGTTTAGTAATGAAGAATATTCAATTATATGCAATATAAAATACAACTATACTCTAATCGTTAAAGAGAAGAGCAATTTGTAAAACTGCTATTTCTTGCTAAAACAATTAACGCTTGAAATTAAAACTGAAAATTTAACCCTAATCACTTTATACAATAATTATGATTAATATATATAAAACTAACTTTCTAGGTTGAAAATATAAATATTATTTAAATATTTAACTCATTTTAAAGCCAACTATAATATAGTTAAAATATGATGTAAACAAATCAACATCATTATTTTAAATTATTTACATATAATTAAAACGGTATAAAACAAATATTTTTTAAACGATACTATTGTTTTGTAAATTAATACAAAAATATAATTCATATTCTAAAATATAATATTAAATATTAAAATATTTTAAATTAAGTTTATTTAATATGGATTTTGCCAGTTATACAACAACAACAAAAATTAATAAAATAAATAAATAAACAATATATTAAAATATAAAAACCAATTTAAAGTAATTATTAAAATTTCTAATCAAAACCCAATTTACATGCATTGGAATGGATGAGAAAACAGAGAAAAAATGATTTAATAAAATTTAATCATTAGTTAGTGATCATAAAAAACAGAATACTTGTAATGAGTTTTTCAGATTCTAGTAGTGAGAACGTACAAGTGCTTTTTCTAAATGATGAGATATACACAGATTGTAAACAATCAGTGCTATTGTCGATAAGTCTAAACATGTATTCTCTGACATCTATGCCATTGGTGTTGATGGCTCTCAATGGTATTCAATGGTAATCACATTTGGATGTAATCGACGGCACAGACGGCCAATGGAATGTACAATCATTGGCATCGAATGCAATCATTTTTTGCTGAGCCGTTCGTAAACTTCTTTTAGCAAAAAAATCAATTTATAGACTGACATAAAAAAGTTTTTCACTGCTTTTAACGACATTTTGCTTAAATCACAAATAATAATCATTAAAACAGAATAATAAGTGATCTAAAGTAAAAATCATTTTATCAAAAACACTTAACGTTATTAAATGTTTCTAATATTTAAAAATTTTTAATAATAAATTGTATCATATCTTATCTAAGCATGAAAGTTAAAATTTGCATTAAAACAAATATCGAGTTGATTTTTTACTTGCTTTGGTACAAATGAATACATTTTTTTGTAACGTTTAGAATGTTTTAATTAAACAAAACCCCAAAACTCTATTGATTTACATTTTAACATAATATTCTGATTAGAAATTTTTAGTCAGAGATATATTTCAATTAAGTTAAAAAATATTTATTGATTTGACGAATAAAATGTGAGCTTTTATTCCTTTTCTACACATTTTAATCCAAAGCTTTAAAAAAAGTTTAGAAATGAATAATTCAGATCAATATCGAGATGTTATGTGTACTAAACGAACGAATTTATTGCAAAAAAGTCAAAATAAAATTCAGAGAAAAATACGATTTAATATACAATTGAAGAGACTTAAAGTTTTTGGACAAAATCTAACCTAAATATAAATTTTAATAATGAAATCTAAAATACAAAAAAATAAATTCAATAATTTAAAGTGACAATAATTCAAGTCTGAATATCGAGTATTCATTTGCAGGAATTTTGTATTGATTTTTGAATTCAGTGACAAAAATAATTACTTTAATCAAAATAAGAGCAGAAATTATTGCAATAATAATAATAAATTTTATAAATATATACTAAAAATGAAATTTCTATTTCAGATTCTAATGACTCAATTAGTAAGAGTGAAAAACACTGAGAACTACTAAAATATATCTCAAAACTAAACTATAGCACTGAATATCCTGAGAATTATAATATTTACTGTATAGTTGAAATTTAAAAAATTAAATCTAATATCACATAAAAGAGAATATAATGTAAATCACTTGTAATTAAAAGCAATAATTTTTAAGTATATGACAAAACAATTACTAAAATTTATGTAGATTTTCGACTATTAATTGAGAAGAAAAAACCATTCAATTCATAGGCCTATTAAGAAAATCTAATTAAACAAATGGACAAAAATGCAAATAAGAATCGTTTGTTTTAATTACTAAAAATATAAGAACTTTTGGCTAATAATAATGAGTGCAATAGAGCGTTCATCTCAATCATATAATTTAAGTGACAAGCACATTTTAAATCAAATTATTATTACGTTGATAATATTTTTATGTTTATTCTCCAAATAATTTTTAATTAAATTTTTCCTAAAATACACAATAATTTAAAATTTTGCATTTAATAAACATATCTAGATAAAAAATAATTTATTAACTAAATGCAAATTAAAATAATTTTTATAAAAATATTATTAAAGAAATAAAATGAATTAAAAAAATAACTTGATTTCAAACATATATTTTATTTAAATTAATTTAAGTGTGATAATTTAACATAAATATAATAGTAAACAATAATAAATAAATTAAATATTTAATATAATTTTTATAAATTATTAAAAATGAATTTATTCCAAAAATTATCCAATTGTATGGGAGTTTGGTGTATCAACATGTCAAGTTTAAATTTTTTCAAACAATAACAATGTAATAACAATCTGTATTATGCAAAGCTTGATAATTTTATTAAACAATTTTATTTTGCTTGAATTTATCAGTTAAACCAAAATATAAATTTAAAAACTTTTAACCAAGTAAAATTATTGATAAAACAAATTAAAATTGCTAAATATACAAATTGAATATTGTTACATTGTCACTTATTTAAATTTGTAAATTAATTATATGACATTGATCTTTATTATATGGATAACTGCTTATGTGACAACTGCTACCATAAACCCCCGACACAATTGGCTAATCTTTGGAATAAAACAAATTAATTAAATATTTGCCAAATAAAGGGAAAACTGTTTGAACAAACAACAAAACAATCAAGTACTTTTAAATAAAATTGAGTAACTCCACTTCCAATGAGGATGTAAACCAGGTATTAAGAAGTTATTTGCAACAAGATTGTGCAAAAAATATATGAATTGTGTTTATAAAAAATTATTTGCCCATAATTTACAAAAATATAATCAACAAATATGCTTAGCATTGATCTGAAGTAAATTATTATTATAAAATAAATACTTAAAATCAATGTTAAGTATAACTGATACAATATAATTTATTTAAGAGCAATAATTAATTTTTTAATTATATCTTCTTAAATTATGACCATCCGCAAATAATATTTTTTATTACCACAATTTATATATTTTTAGCACAATTTTGGCGCAAATAACTTCTCATTACCTGATTTACGTCCTCATCGGAAGAGAGGAGTAAATAACAAATTTCTGTTATTTTCTTAAATTACTGTTTCATAAGCAAAAAGTGTGTAAATCAGATAAAAAACGCGTATATCAATACAATCCCAAAGTAAAATCATTTGATAAATTAAACTTGGCAATTAGTTATTAAAGTATTCTTTGGGTTTGTATTGATATATTCTGATTGACCTGATTTACGCACTTTCGGATTATAAGAGAAAAAAATGTAATTAAAGACATAATAAGAGAAAAACAAACCAAATATAAAGAAAAGATTAATTAATTAGTTAACGCATAAAATGTAGAGTTCATAGAATATAGAGATAAGCGAATAGTGAAAAGATGTGTAATTGGGTGTAAGCGCTGTAAGGACTGGCTCTCATACCTCATACTTCTTCTTACGGCGACAGCAGGAAGTGAGGAAATGGCGGGCCTGACGGGCCGGCACTATTGCTATCGATGTGACCGGTGATAATGGAGGTGTCGATGATAGACGGTTTGGTTGACCATTATATGGCACCTCTAACTCGACAAACTCCCGATCCTTTTGGAAAATAATTAAAAATTATATTTAATTAATATTTATTTTATTTAAATAGATTTTTATTTAATTGTTTAATTATAAATTAGTAATGCCAAAATATATTAATATTATTTACCATTGAAATATTAAATAGCTTAATAAATAGAGTGCTAAATATTAATTTACACGCTTAATTCTATTGATTTGTTCTAGATTATATCAAAAGTCCATAAATATATACATTAATCAGATGACAGACTAATGGCTATTTAAGAGTTCAATGTCAAGAGAATTAAATATTACAAATAAATTAAATTAATTCAAAAGCAGCCAATGTTTCAAAACCATATAAATTATAATAATTTATGACTTATAAACAAAACAATTATTTTTATTTTAAGTAAACATTTATAAACTTAAAAATTATGTCAAGATTTGTGTTAATTAATTGATTGATTATTATTTAAATGACCAAATTTTTAAAAATCTTATAAACATTATTAATAATTAGCAAAATAGCATGTACATTAAATTTTTAAAACAGTGTATCTTATAATTAGTTTATTTACAAATTTTAAAATTTAAAAAAATAAATTGGATTGATAGTTTTATAATAACCAATTATTAAATTATTATTACTATAAATAAACTAGTTTAAAATATAAGCTTTAAAATTAATTTACAATACAATATTTAAAAGTCAAACAATAATTTAATTAAACCATACTAAAATAATTGCTCAAAAATAACATATTAAACTAATATTTATTATGACTAACTGTATTCAAAATAAAGTCAATAAACATTAATATTTGGAAGCTATTATACAATAGAAAATTTAATTAAATAATATATTTATTAGTATTTTTAGACCAAAATAGAACATAAAATATATCAATTCATATATAAATTTAAAAAAGAAAAATAGGCAAAACATAATTCAAAAATTAAATTTTTAATATTAAAAAATGTATAATTTTAACGCATGAAGTGCTTTATAAGAATGGAAAGAAGAGCAGAAAATATGATAACAAAAAAGTAATATATTATCAAAATAAGAGAAAAATGGGTGAAGAGGGAGGAGAGGAAGAGAGAGAGAGAAGATAATATACATAAAAAAATAAAATGAGAAAATGAATAAGAGTCTGCACTTAATAATCCACTTCAAAATATGTATTAATAAATACATTTATTAAATACAAATATTGTATAACAAAAAACCAATTTTTTCTTCCTATCGCTATCTCCACTATTCGTTGCTATTGTTCGTCAAATAAACTAAAATAATGCGATAAAACAACTCTTGAATAGAGAATAATATAAGGTTTTAATTTAGTTCAATAGATCTATTCAATACTTGTATTACAATTCAAAGCAATTTTATTTTTACTCATAATTTATTATATCTATACTTACAGACAACTCAAACTCATTTCTCAATTATTATATTTATAAATTATAGAGAGTATTGAATATAAAAATATCTCTCTTTTTTTGTTAAACGTAAAAATGATTTAATATTTGAAATAGAAAAATGCAAATAAATAGTTTTTTAAAAAATTAAATATTTATATATTTCGTAATATTAATAAAATTTTAGCATTTTATTTCTGAAATAAAATTATTGTAAAATCTTTTTTATTTGAATTTAAATTCAATTAAGATTTTAATGAAAATTTTGTAGTAATTGTTCAAAAAATATATAAAAATAAAAACAGAGTTAAAACAAATCATAACTTAAAAAAAACAAAAAATAAACAAGAAACAAAAAACAAACAAAAAAAACACGACAAATGTGCAGACTAAAATTTTCAAGTGCACAAAAATACAAATGACCAATTTAAAATTTTGCACTCTTTTCACTCCAATTTAATTTATCGCAAAACAAATCCGTTTAAATAAAAACCATTAAAAATAGATTTTTAATTTAAAGTAAAAATAAGTTTATTTTAAAGCTTAAACTCAAATTTAAAATAAGAATAAAAAATCGATTTTTAGGCTCAGCAACAATAACCAACACGATAGAAACAAGATTGATAAAGTAATATCATTTCTGTCAGGCCTAGTCAACCCTTAAAGTTAGATCAGATATCAAAGTAAACATTTCATTAATGGTTGCAATTTATAAATAAAATGCGAAAATAAAAGCTATGCGTTTAATAAACAATAATTATTAAATGTATTTTAAATTAGATTTAACTAGCAAGTAATAAAATTTATTTTTAGCTGGCCAATTTATTTTAGCAATTCAATCGGCAATAAAATAAATTATATATACTTTTAATTTATATTAAAAATTATTTCTTATCCAAATGTTAAATAAAGAATTAACATAGTTAAAATTGTCTAAAAGCTTAAAATCTAATTATTAATATTTAACATAAAAAACACGAACGAGAATATAAGAGCAACTAATGTAAAAACTAATCTATTTACTTTTCTCTTTCAAAAGACGTAGTCTAAAGTCTCAAGTTTTGACATCAAATGTAATTTAATATTTAGTTTATTCACAAATTTCGAAAATTCGATTCCATTTTAATACACTTGTAGGCACTTGAATACTTTTCAAACATATGCTTGCTAATTTAAATATTAATATGAGAACTTAAAAAGTTAAATTTTAACCTAAAAGTTAGAAGTTTAAAATCTGACAAAAATATAAAATTAGATTAAAAATTTAAATAAAATCGAAAAAAAAATAAAAACATATATTTAGCACAAACAACAAGGTCATTTTTTAAAATGTCAAAAATAAGCCAAACATGTCTCTTTAGTATATTATTTTTTGGCCTTTTTTATATCAACCAGAGATGAGATTAATGACTGACTCCGAGTAAGTGAGCGTCTGATGCCTTCATAGTTTAAATTTTGTCTCTCCTCTCCCATCCCCTCCCATTCCTCTCCCTCTCCGTTTCCCATCCTTTCTCTACTACAGTTCCTCTTCTGTTGTAACAGTTATGTAAACGATATGAAGAGAAAAATGCGAACAATTTTTAAAAGTATTTTTCTGTTACATTATATCTCTTATTGAGTGTTCGAAAACCTAATCAAAGGACATAATGTGTGCCGAAAGGGATTCGGATTTTTTCTTTAGTAATACAACTCCTCCGGGGAGTAAAGTAAAAAATAAAAGATTTTTTTTCTGTCAGTTAAGAGCCTAATGAGTGCATCTCTCAAATCCAATGAGAGTTTGTTTCGCTCACTGTTTCGAAATTTTACTCTCGGGTCTCAACTATACCGTATATACAGTCTATCCCGCTTAGTGTAAACCAAATTATTGTGAATACCCGCTTATAGTAATCGATTTGCTAAGAACCAAGTTCAAATGTATTATGGAGTTTTGTTTGTTTATAGTAAATCTCCCTTATAGTGAATAAATTTTACAAAACCGTATTTATTATTTACAGAACTTATTTACTATATCTGGAATAGATTGTATATACTGTCACTAATAAACTTAAAATATATTGCAATAAACTTTAAGAAAGAGTTATTTCTCTATAATTTTAACTTGCTTAATATAAGAATTTACTCAGCAGCTAAATATTCTATCAATAACTGAAAAGATATTATTTATTA
>JAQFXP010002403.1:0-15282 GCA_034693685.1 Belba bartosi
ACTGCCAGAACAATTACTTAATTAAAACAAATTCTTAGTTTAATTATTTAAAAAATACATAAAAATATTGTCCAGAATCAATTGTTAATAGTCAAAACAAAAGCATAAATAATGGCGGACAAAAGCCACCTAGCTAAAATTAACTAAATTTTTATTAAAGTTTAAATACTTTGTTAATAATAAAAAAAATATTTGTTACAATTAATTAGATGGTTTTATAAATAATTAAAAATAAATTTACTATCATTTTAGTTCCGATTAGGTATATATCAACAAAAAAGTCATTTCTAAGTGTAATAAAAATAACATTAAATTAGTGATTTAAAATTTTAAAAATAACAATAGATTAACATTTGAAAAATAGATATAAAACAAAAATAGTTTATTTATAAACTTGCTACGACATTTGATTATTTTAATTATAAAAATATAATTTTTTTATAATAATTAAAATTATTGATTATTAAATAAAAAATATTTTTTGTGTTAATATCGATATATACTGTAAAATAAAATAATTAAACCGTCAATAAATAATAAAATGTATTTTATTGTTATAATTCGGTATTACTAAATTGCTACTGGCAAGATTATTTACGCCTAAAAATTTAATTAAATATTTAAAAACATAAATATTTTTTAGACAACAAAAATTATAAATAAGTTATTTAAAAAATAATTAATCTGCTAATTTTTATAAAGTTAGACAATATTCGAAATAGTAACACAACTTAACTGAAAGTCTACATGCTTGATAATTATATTTGAAAAAACGTTTTAAATAGTTAAACAAAAATAATATTTTAGACTTTTTTCGTTAGTCAAAGATAATTTTTTCAGCATTTAAAAATTCTTTGGCAATAGTAAGCATTGGTCAACAAAATATGTAATTAAGAACCAAATTGTCGTCTAAACCAAATTTAGTGAATACGACAAACGGTGGGTTAAAACGGCTGATCGTATCGATTAAGTTTGGATTTCTAAATGTAAGTGCATTTTGTTTACTCATAAAGCGATTGCATTTTAAATTACTTATATTTAACATTTTAAAATTAAAATATTTAACAATTAATTTTTCGGTAATCATGCTTATTTTCAATTGATATTCAATTATTATTACTAAAATGATTAATTACATTGTGCGTTTTTTCAAATTATTTTTATTAGAACTGTAGTCCTCTAACAGAAGAGGAGAAATCCTTAAAAATATTTATTGTATTGATATTTAATGTGAAGCAAAACAAGTTTTTGTAAATAAAATAAAACTTACTTTATGTAAAATGTAAGCATTTGGTCAAATACATTAAAACTTATTGCTTATTAAATAAATAATTAATTTTTATCTTAACTATTAAATTTATATACTTATTTAAAAAATTTTTAATGTACTATTGAATAACTTTAATTTTAATAAAAAAATATAATTTAATTTTAGGATGTATTTAATATTCAAATAATTTTTCATAATATTAATTGTCTGTATTTGATACCACATGTATGCGATAATGATATATTGAGACAAACGATTAATTTAATAAAAATATTTTCTCTAACAGCTTAGCACTGATAGACGCTTTACAAGTGACGTCAGCGCTAACTCAAATACTGCTAAACGTATAGAGAGTTTATTCCATCAAAATAATCATTTGGTTGTATATTATGCGCTTTATTTGACGTAATTTTTGTAATTATTAAAACTCCTCCTTTTGTATAGTTTTTGATTCCTATTAATAGCCAATAATTAATGAAAAAAATATTCATTTCCTTTGAATGCATTTTCCGGTCGAAAGTGTTTTTGCAGTCATTTATTGATTGGATTTGAGTTTTGAATTAATTTGAATAAAATTTTGAAGAAATGACATCAGAAGAAGATATTAAACACATTAATGCACTGAAGGTTTGATTAAATTTTGTATTTATTTAATTATATTAATATAAGTTTTGAATTTAATCTGAAATTAATTTTTTTTATTGAATTAATTATTTTCTGATTAAATCGAAATAATAGCCAAAAGAGACGGCAATTGATGACTCACTTCGAGAGTATCCGAAGGACTCATTCGATCGATTCGGTGACGACTTATGCGAACTAATTGTCAGTCATTTGTCGATTGAATGTAAACTACGGTTTGAATGCGTTTCCAAACAATGGAAGCGATTGTTAGCCAATCGGCAAAAGATACTCATTATTCAGATTAGAGATAGACTTCCAAACAGAAAACGCATTGTATTTCAAGACATGAATCAGATTATAGTTTCGGACGGATTAGACATCGAATATATTATAAAAATATTACAAAAGTTTCGATTCATTACTCGTTTGGATTTCTCTGGCTTTAAAACCGATGCAGTTATGAATGAAGTGATCGATAATTGCCATCAATTGACATCATTTCGATTATTATTCACTTCATATCTTCGATTCAATTCAATTTATAAGAATTTGATTAAAACATTAGAAAAATTTGGCCAAACTTTGAAAGAGCTTTCAATTGAAGAATATTCTCTAATTGAGTCTAATATTACAGACGTTTCGATAAATATTTTATCAAAATTTAAAAACTTAACTAAAATTGAATTAAAATCTAATACTTATTTCAATATAAGCGACTCATCAGTTGAGAGACTAATCGAAAATAGTGTAAAACTGAACTCAATATCAATTAGTTATGAATTAAATGATATGAAAGTAATCGAAGTATTGAACGAAAGAGCGAACAGTAATCCAAAAATCGAATACAAATTCGAGTTTAGCGTCAAATCAATGGATGAATATCTGGCGAAAGAGAAGAGTTTGAAAATAGCGAACAATTTGGAGTTAACCGCTCGACGACTACTATTCGGATGAAGACGAGTCTTCTTTCGATTAATTTTTTCTCTTACTGTCAGTGCGAATACGAGGGAAGACATCAACACTTGTATTGCGACGACTATTGCGATTATAGTTATGGTTAGAATGGTTTGAATTTCGGTTTAATCTATATATTAATGATTCCATTGAATACACTTTTATTACATTAATTATAATTTTTATAATAAAATAGTTATTATTATTCGTTTTTATTTCTCAAACTATTTTAAAATATAATACTTTGTATTAATCTTTAATTTTGTAATTACTTTAAAATACATTTATAAAAAAATTCGAATTCAAATTGTAATAAAAATTTTTACAAATATATAAATAATTAAATTATTTCATTCAGTATTTATGGTTTTATTCCATTAAATAACATCTCAATAGTGAAGCTATGCTTTCAATTGAGTTGAAAATAATATCGATTTCATAAATGTCACCAATTTTTAACCCTTCGATGAACTCTTGGTTTTGCTCTAAGCTATCCGTCACTTCATTATTGCTATATTTCAGGTATTTGATATTCTCTAATTTAAAACTTTTTTCAATTATTCAAATTGTAGTTAATTAAAAAACATTTCGAAATACAAAGTTGGTTTTATTTATAAGCTAATCTAGTACAATTTAGTAAAGTAAATTCTGGTTAATTTAGAGCAAAATTAAAATATTTTAACAATGGAGAATTATTGTTATTTAAATTTTAAAAATTTTAACCCTGATATTGTAACAATTGTAATTATTTTGCTTTTAACTATTTCATATTAATTGTTTTTATAAAAACTATTGTAAGAAACTATTGTTTTTTAAACTTGCATAATTTTTTGAAATTTTGAGTTAAAAAAATAATTTTAGCACGTTTACTCAAACAATAATTTACACTTAAAATATAGTTTTAGTTAATTTAATTTTCAATATTAAATAAAATTTAAAATAAAAAATTTAAATATAATTTTATTTAAATATAATTACAATATTAAACGTCTGTATGTTTGATACAAAAAAAACAATTACAATAATTGATATTAAAATTTTAATATTATTTTTATATAATATAACGTTAATTAACTAGATTTTTCTTATTATCAGTTTAACATTGTCAATTTTAAATTTCATTTCTTGATTTAAATTTCCAAAATGATTCTAAAATAATTTTTTGATAAATTAATTAAGCATTACCACGAACCTTCGTATTTATTGTTTATTTTATTTTTTAAAAATATATTTGACGCAATTTTCAAATTTATTTTCACCATTTTTATCAAGCGACTTTATTGCTGTTTTAATTGCAAACTTTTTCTCGCATTTGCTTAAGTCAGAAATTTTAACTTTAACAATTTTGAATGTTGATTCTTTTGTTGATTTATTCAACAAAGATGGACTGGTTAAATTGTAATTATCTCTGTTTACTGATGTACTTTGTTTAGCCTTGTTTGGTTTAGGAGTTGCAATAGCTTTATTTGATTTCTAAATTTATTTTAAAAATTACAATTTTTATTAATAATTATTGATAAACAAAATTATTTTTAATATTAATAGCTTTATATAATTTCAATGCTGCTTTGATAGTATCAAGGTTCCATTGCTTGGGAAAATATTTTTATCCGCATTCCAGTCAAATAATATATTGAGTTTTTCCATCTCTGCGCAAATTCATATTTTGGCTACTTGAATTTTTAAGCACTTGTTGAAAGTTTAATGTCAATTCATTTAATGTTAAAATTGTCTTAAAATTTTTTATCATTTCTTCAAAATCTGAAAATATTTCAGGAAGCGTTTCTGGGTTTTCATCAAGCAAATTCGACAAAAACTTAGCAATGTCTTCTGTAAAATATTCCTGAGTCTCATCCCAAGCGAACATTTTATAAAAATTTGTTTAATCAATTAAACGGTCACTTTATTTCTTTTTCGTTTTATTTATAAATAAGTACTAAATTTTTTAAAAATATATAAAAAATTAATCAATTAAATCATTTCTATCATTATCAGCCACTATACTTTATTTATTAATCAAACAAGTCATTTTTGAATAACAAAATGCAAACAAAGCTCTAATAATGTCTTTTCAATTATTAAATTATAATAATAACATTTTGAATTTTTCAAACTAATTAATAAAATACTTCTCGTTCAGATAAATACCGAAATATATCTAATTAATATTTCTAACCACCTGAGTTGCTAACAATATTATCAATAAATTTTTTTGAAAAATTTTTTAAACATTATAATATTTTTAAAGCATTAATGATAGATAACTTTACTCTAAATTGACAAATTAAATTGAATTACAATATTTAAATTTTTTAAAATAAAATATCTGAAATTATTTAATATAATAGGATAAAATTTATTATAAAAATTGCCAGTAACATATTTTATAGTCTTTCCGTATATTTTATATTTTAGATGTGTTGAAGGCTAAAAACTAAAATTTAATAGTGTTAAATTAAATTAGATTAAGCAATTTTGATCAGAAACAAAATGCAACATTATTTAGTTTTAACATGTAAACAATTAAATTTTTTAATATTTTTAATTTTATATAGAAATTGATATATTTATTTTACCGGTAATTATAAAATTATTATTTTATAATTGGCTATCAAAATTATTTTAAAAATTTAACTATACACATTAATGTATTTTAAACAAATTTATATATTTTTAGAACAAAATGTAAAGTTGTTAATAAAATAAACATTATTAAAATTAGCAATTAAATATTTTTTTTTATTAAGCTAGTAATTAGTTTTATTAATTTAAACGTTAAACAAAAGTCAGAATATTAATAGAGTTCTTAAAACAAATAAAAATAAATAATAAACTTGGCAATAATAAAATCTTTAATTAATTAAACTAGTCATTAATTTAAGTTAAAAATAATTAGAAATTAATTTAAACGTTAATTTGAACCAATAACTGTTAATTCAACTGAATCAATATTCTCGGCCTCATCTATAGTGTCGGGTAATTCCCGGTCTTTAGTCTCGGGTAACAACAGACTCAAGAAAGCACCGGTAGCTGCGAGAATGGCACAAAACAACATAACAAACGATAAACTAGTAATAGCCGACTAAAAAATAATAAATAAAATGTTAAAATATAAAATAATTATATAATAATATTTATTAAATACCAAGTCCTTCATAAATGGAGAGCTCATAGAGCCGACCCGTCCGACAACCATCATAGCGCCAATAGCCGTGGCCCGGATAACGGTCGGGTATATCTCGGACGCCCGAATGTGGATTACTGCCCCCTCAGTAGTAATCGCATATTTAGCTATCAATGCAAACACTACTTTAGTCCAACCGCTTTGGAATGGTATGACTGCCAAACAAGCGACGGCTGTTATTATCTTAAATATAAAATGTAATTTTCTTCGTCCGACAAATCGGAGAAATATTGGGGTCAGTAGTTGTGTCGGCAGCTCTACCAGTCCTGATAACGCAAATGTTATGTAGAAATTGCCGCCAAATAAGTCCATATTAAAGCTGAAGCCGTAGTACAGCAGTGAACCAGTGGCCGCCTCATAGAATATAACTAATGTATATTTGCGTAGATTTGGTGTTTTGAATAGATCTAATATATTTGTCGACTTTTTCCCAATGTTTGCATTCTTTAAGTAAAGTTTTAAAAACAAATAAAGTTTTTATTTTTAATTATGAAATAATTTTAAACTATATTAAAACAAATAAAAATTGAAATTAACATTACAATTTGATATTTAATATTAAAATATAAACCTGATTATTTAAAGAGCATCAAGCTTATATATACATTATACATGTTTTTTAAATGTACGTCACATGAAACAAAATCTTTAGAATAAAAATTACAAAGAAATTGTTGAATTAATTTTTAATATAATTTAAAAATTAAGTAGAAATAAACATAATAAAATAAAATAAAATAAAATTAATTATTTTGTTTTAATACTAGCAAAAAGTTTTTTAAAATATAAATTTTAAGTAGTACAGTATTTACTATTTATATAAAAATTAATATTTATTTTTTAGACAATAAAACCATTTTTGAATAATTTTTTTAACATGCTTATACTATTTTAGTAAAATAACTAATTGTTATAAATAAAAAAAATTTTAAATATTAATAAAAAAAATTATTTTATAAATAAATAAAATTTTTGGTTTTAATATATTGTTATCCATAATCAGAAAGAGTCTTGAATTTTGATATTTAAACAAAATTATAAATAGATTTGTTTGTACATTTTATTTTAAAACTTTTATTTTAGATAAAATAATAATTGTAATTATATTCAAAATATTTAAGTTTAAATTACAAAAGTTTTTATCTTAAATTTTTATAATTAATAATAAACTTGAATTATATAAATATATAAGTAAATATTTATTTATTTATTTAAAACTTAGTCATTTAATTTATTCAGTATTTTAAACTTTTGTTCTAAATAAAAATAATTTATATAATTTCAAGTTTAAAAATAAAATAGTTTCATTTTTATCAAGTTGAATAGCAAAACAAAATTTAAATTAATCATTAAAAATATACAAGCTATCCTGTTATAAAATTTTATTTAATATTAAAGATCGAGACTCTTTCTGAATATGGATAACAGTACTATCAAGCATATTAAAACGGCATTAATTTTTGCAATTTAATAGGGCGGCCGAAAAGTTTGTTCCCTCGCGTATTTTAAATAGCGTTTAAACTGCATAAGATATTTTAGTTTTGTAAAAAGTTAAAAAAATAACCATCTTCAAAAAAATTTTTAGCTTGGTCAAAATATTTTTATCAACATCGCAACTTTGAGAAAATGGGAGCTTTGAATAGGTCATATCTACAGTTCAAATTATTTGAGCTGGGTAAAATTTTTAATTTTTTCTTAAAAGTCAACAAGTTGATCTTTCATTTGACACTATAAGCACAAAAATCGAATTGATATTTTGGGCAGAATAAATTTATAAATATTGACAAAATTACTAAAATATTGAAAAATATCCATAGAATAAAAATAGAATAACACATGTTTGGTTGTATATTAAAAAATTCTGTAAATAGAACAAGCTATATATTTATTTATTAAGTAAAAAATTATAATTTGCATATTTTAAAAACATTCTGTAAAACAAGCATTGTTTTTAAACATTTAATTATTTTATTTTACATGTATTATAAGATTTCTTTAATTTTATATAAAAGTCTAGACTTTCAAAGTTAATCTTACAAAATGATTTGAGTATTGATGAATAAAATATATTTATTTTTAATTTATAAATGATTTTAATCATTAATTTTAAAATTAAATTTTTCTAATTTTCAATTTGTTTAAGCTATTTAAAATTCGCGAGGGAACAATTTTTTTGGCTGCCCTATTAAAAATTAAATTTAAATTATTTTGAATACAAAAGAATATTTTTTAATATATTTTATTTAATTGTGGTTTATCATTTAGCAAAATTTTAAACTCAAAATTAGAAAAATATACAAAAATTAAATGTATTGTCTTAATTTATTCCAATATTCCTTAAACAATCTTTATCTAATTCAAATTAACCAACATAACCAAATCTTACAAATTTTATATTAGACTAACCAAACAATTCTCGAAAAAATATTTTTAAAATTAACCAAATTTAACAAATTTTCACATATATATAATTACCAGTAGTATATAAACTGTAAATTATCAGAATATAAATATTAAATATATATTAATATAACTTTTTCATATACTGTACCTTTAATATAAATAAAAATTGTGTATAGATTACAATTTATTGTTAAACTTACAGAACAATACAGTACAATCTATTTAAGAGCAATTTAATTTTTTAATTATATTGACGTAATTAATGGCCATTCGGAAATAATTTTTTAAAAAAATAAAAGTTAGATTTTTATATTTATTTGTCTATATTTATTTTTTCAGAACCGTCACCATACTTAGGTCCGAATCGGAGTTAATATTTTGTTTATTATTTAAATAATCAAATTTAATTTTTAATGAATGTTAACCACAGCTAAATGTTAATTATTAATTTTTATTTTTATGAAAATAATTTATTTAGTTATAAATATTAATAGCAGAAAATTACGAGTTGGGAAAAATACAATTTTATATAAAATTTCTTTAGAATACTTGAAAATATTAATAAAAAAATTTTTAATATAAAAATAAAGACTTAATAAACCTTAATCTTAAAGTTTATATATATCTAATGTAAAAACAGATTTTCTCATAAAATGTTTAATTCCCTAGACTAAACTATATATTTGAAAATAATTTTATTACTACTTTTTAGTTTATATTTGTAGAAAATTATCAATAAATATCGGCTAATCTTGGGATAAAATTTTGAGATAAATTTATTGTTTGAAATAGTTTTAAACTAAACGCTAAAACATATTTCAAAAATAAAATTTACTATTCACACGGCCAAATATAACTGTTTCTAATTTAGAAAAACTTATTGTAATTATTTTAAACAGTGACCAATTTATTTAAAAAATTAAATTTTTATTAATTATAATTTTAAAAGAATTTTTAATAAATATATATTATTATTTAATAAAAAATTATTATTCAAATAAAAAACGTTATTTATTTTCAAATTTATGTTTTAAAATATAAAATCTAGAGAATTATTCGACTTAGAGTTTTTGCGTCAACATCTCGCAATACATAGTTATAAACACAGTTTTTATTTTAACAAAATGAAAGCAAAAACTATAAACAAAAATTATTGTTTTATTTAAATTATTTCAAATATCTAAAATATAGCACACGGTTTAATTTATAAAATATATTTTAATATTTGAGTCTTAATTTTGTTCAATATCTATCGATCAAGATGAGACCAGGGTAGGAATTTTTCAAAAATAAAAATGTTGAAAAATATAATGTATGTGAAAAGAAATATTTTTTAAAAACTCTTAATCAATGAATTAAATAAATGATTATCTTAAAAATTTAAAATATAGTAAATTGCTTTCCCCTCATAAGATTTCTTTGTGTGATTTGTACTTACAATGATTTTATTTTGGGTGCACACGACAAAATAAAAAATCATTAATTATTAAAAACTTATAATATAAAAGATATCAATTTTTTACATTTTGTCTACCAATGGAGGTGTTTAAAGAAGTTTTTATTTACATGTTTTTTAATACTATTAATATTTAAAAAATTAAACGTATCATTTACATCATTTGAAATTTAGATATAATTTTAATATTATTTTAAAATACAGTTTAATAAAATTAAAACATTTATATCTAATTAATAATTTTTACTATAAAATAACAGTTAATGTATTATTTTTAGAAAGTTTAATTTTTAAAAATAATATTATAAATAACATATATATAAAATTTCGCAAATAAACTGTATATTAAATAAAAATAAAAATTAAGTTTAGAGATCAACTGTATTTATCAAATAAGTTTATTTTTTACGTAATATAAGTAATAAAAATTAATAAGTAAAAACACCCTTAAACACCCCCATTGGACATAAAATAGAAAATTAAATTTTATGTTAAGAGATGGTTTTAAAAATAATAATGTTTACCTAAATTGTTGTGGGCACCGAAAATAAAATCATTGTTATCATAATTCTATATTTGTATTATTGCATAATTTTTTTAATACACAAATTTTGAATAAATATATTATTAGTTGAAAACAAAATTATTTTGTAGACTGTAAATTTCACAATAAATTTAAAAATGTCAGATAAAATTTAAATTGACGTCAGATAGAATAAATTTTAATTCGACTATTTGAGTTTTCCCATTAAAAATAGATATAAATTTTTGAAATAATTTTATTAAATCATGCTATTTCTTTTACAGTTAATATTGCCATTTTTTTTGCAATATATATTTGTTAATTCAAAAAATATTTTAATAAAAAAATTAATAATTTAAGTTATTTTTAAAATAAAATGTAAACTTTTAATTATTTGATTATTGTTTGATAATTATTAAAATATTAAATTAATAAATTTAATATTAAACAAAATAAGTGTAGTTTTGACAAAACATTTAATAGTGTAAATGATTAAAAAAATGTAATTAAAATTGAAATTTCAATTAGTTTTAACATTGTCTTTTTTATATTTTAAAATATTAAATTCTAATTGTAATTAAAATAAATTGAAATAAATATTATTAAAAATTTATTATATTTTATTCAGTAAAATTTATTATTGTATTAATATTCACTTTATAAGTTTATTATATTCAAAATTGAGAAACAATAAAATAAAACTTATATTCAACACAAAATTAAAATATTTAAAACAAATTAAAAAATGAGAAAAAATTCAAATTAAAAAAATTATTATTTAAACCAAAATATCGGTTAAATTGTTTGAAATCTAAATTGATATTAAAAATAAATTTTGGTTATGCGTTCAAAGCTATTCGACGAATTATATTTATGTGTTTGATGTGCCAATTGTTTTTAAACTTTATTCATTTATTTTGCTATTTTTAAAAATTATCGTACGATGTCCAGGGTGGCCAACTTTTAAAAAATTTTGCCCTAGATAAACAAATAATTTCCTCTTTATTTTTAAAATGCAAACCCTTCCATATTTTATAATATTTAATAATTTATAAAATCTTAACTTGGACAATCCAGCTAAAACCTGGACGGTTGGCCACCCTGCAAATGTCATACGTAATTAATTTATTAAAATTTTTATCAATTTTCAAACTAATTATTGTTTAACAAAACGATTTTTACGTTCAAACAATTAATATAATTTTTAATTTTTTTTAGTTATGTACAATTTTTTAAATGCAAAATCAGTCGACCCTTTAGTGTCAGACATCGACATTAAAGACGAATTAATAAATAATGCGTTTTCTATTTTTTTTTATTGGCAGTAAGTAACCATCTTGTCTAATTGATTTATAATAAATTAAATAAATTATAAATGATTTTTCATATTGCGTTTATAAATATTATAAATACTATAAATTCTGTAATTATAATAATTTCAACAAAATCTTTTTCTGAAATTTATTTTGTTTGTCTCTAATGTCTCTCATTGATTGCTTCAATCTGTTTGTTTTGATTGAGCAGATATATACAATTATATATTTACTACAGTAATAGTTTAAAATTATATATGGTCGGTCCCGTTTAAGCCATTGATTAAATTTTGAATTATTGATACAATTTTAATATTGTATTAATTGTTTTTACAGTTTTTATCTGCATTTTTATAAAATAAATGCTTGTTTAATTAAAAAATGCATATTTATTTAAATAATATAAGTTATTTTAAAATTAATATTTTAACGCTTTAAACTTAACAATAAAAAGCTCTCGATTTTGTAAGATAAGCTCAAATAAAGTAAAATTTTTAGAAAAAGATATAGAAAAACTTTTAATTAATTTTGTTACTGTTTTGGTGATTATTATCCGTTGTTTACTAAAACGTTTGCTTCAAATGTTCTTTACATCTATTATTTGTATTATTTGCTATTTTTAGCTATTATAGTGTTTTATTTAAGTTTTGTAGTATTTTTGTATTATATTAAGAGTTTATTTGATTTGATTTATTTCAAATGCTTTCGATAAAAATATTTATTATTTATATGTTAAATTTATGCGTTATTAGAGTTATCCAAACATTTTGTATAAAATAATATTTCATACTTATTGATTAATAAATTAATATTATAAATTTATAGTTAAAATTTATTTATTATATTTAATAATTTTTAATAAAATTTATTTGTTTTAAAAACTGTTATTTATATTTAAATTCTAATTTAATTGATTGAAATATTTTAATACTTAAATATTTGGCCGAGAGAATCAGAGGCAAAAAATTTTAAAGTTTTGACATTTTAATGTAAATTTAATTGATTAATGAACGTACTTTTATATATATGAGTGCTAATATAACAATATATAAATTTATTTAAAAATAGAACTTATTTAGCTTTGATTCTAGAAAATAATTAAACAAATAATTATTTCTATTAATTGATTAAAATGATTTATGCCAAATATTTAATTATATTTGCGTTTAATATTAAATTTTCAAAAATTTGTTATTTTATTTAATTTAAAAATTTTTAATTATATTTTTAAAATAAATTATTTTATATTAATATTAAAATTAATTTTAAAAAATTAACATTTGTGCAAAACTGGATTTTTTTGTAAGTTATTAAATATTAGAATTTTATTAAAGTAGAAATAAATTTGTAATAAATAATTTAAAATTAAATTCGAATTAGTTTTAAAACGAGAATTGAAAAAAGTAATTAGCGAAATTATAAAGAAACTTTAATATATCTACATAAATTTTTAACGTTTTTAATTTTTAAAACGTTTAAATAATGCAATTGATAATTTGTTGGATAAATAACATTTAAAAAATTTTAAAATAAATTGAGTCGAAACAAAAAGCATCTTAACTTTAATTTAAGCTTTTCTTCTAATGCATTTTACAGGTAGGACTCAATTATTGTAAAATTTTACTTGTCTATTTGTAAACTATAATTTTTATAGCGCGACTGATATATTAAAACTGTACATGTTCAGTTTGCGCTAATGACTGTACTTCATATAGCAAGTTTGGTTTTCGGTGCAAAATAGAAAACAGAAAATTTTAAATATTTTAACTCAAATTGATTAATATGTTATTTTTTTAACACAATAAAATTGATAAAATATATGCTATTTATAAGTTTAAAGATTGACAGATTAAGTATATAATTATTAAGTTAAAATTTTAAAACCGTGATTTGAATTAAGTTAAGAATGGGGATCTAATTGGGACTATATGGCTATTTTGCACCGAAAACTAAACTTGCTGGCTATAACTAAAAGCAAAAATTAAATTATGAGTTAATCAGCCAAATATACAATTATAATAATGTTTCAATAAATCTAAATATAGTTTAATTATATAAAACAGTTTTTAAAATACAAATAATAATTTATAAATACTTTATATTAAATTAAATAAAAGCCATATTTATTATTGCTTTCTAGTTCTAGTTACTATGGTTAACATAATAATTGTTCATTTATTCCAATTTAATAAACATGCTGCATATCGTAAAAAAAGTTGATTTTAATTTTCGGACCAAATCCAAAAAAACATGTAAAATGAATAAAGATTTTTAGATTATAATTAAAAAAAACTGGAAAACATGCCAAAAATGTAATAAAATTTACTTTATTAAGTTTGATTTAATTTTTATTTAATGCCATAATAAATATATGTGTCAAACTGATTAGAGCTAAAGTTGTCATATTCGGCGATTATTGCATATTAAAAAACAAAATATTAAAATTTATAAATCTCTCATATAAAAATTTAAAATAACAGTAAATCTAATAAAAATAATGATCAAAAAATTGAGAGAAGAGGTCAAAATATTGTTTTAACTAAGTTGAAGTTTTTGACTTTGAAGACTGGTCCAATCAAGCAATAAGAAAGATAATTCAATTTTTTGAAAACAAAAAATTATAACACCTACTCACTGGATGATAAAGCCAAGATTAGACACCATTTTATTATTTTTCCTGGGATTAACTTAAAAACAAAAAATTATTTAACTATTTCTGATTTTTAAAAAATTACAAGAGAAAGTGCCGCAAAATATTTTAAATAAAATTAAGAATTTTTGATGGAAAAAATGTCGTCTAATCTACTATAATAATGGGTTTCATATAAAAAAATACAAATAGATTTAAATAATTATAATAAATTTTATAAAAGTTTAAACTTGTTATAACTATTTCAAGTCAAACATGTAGTTATGTTGGTTTTATTAAAAAATAAACATGAAACAAGGACATTTCGAAAATTATTGAAATAATATGCAAAAACAATTTGCAATTCAAACACACGAATAGAATTTGACAAATAAATTTGGATGAAGTTTCAAAACACATTTTTCATATTAATTTGGATTTCAAACAATTGACACAATCTTTTGGTATTGTTTCAAATATTTTACATAGCTTAAATATTAGTTTTAAAAAGATAATAATAAAAACTGTAAATATATTTTATTGTTTCAATAAAACTAAATTAAAAATGTAAAATTTTTTTATGGATTTGCAAATATTATTTTATTTCAATAAATTCGTATCTTACATATACATAATGCAAATCTCAAAAATATCTGTATAATACAAGTTTTAAATTATTATGTAGTAATTAAAACAATCACTACTTATCAATGCCTATAACACAATATTTGCCGCTTAATAATAAAAAATAGATACATTATATTCCATTTCTATAGTTGAATCATCAAATGGCGTGTTTTTTAACTATTTCAGTTGTGCTAAATCAAGCTTAAATCCACTTAGATTTTAAATAAATTAATTAAACTAAATTTAATCCAAAAGCTTGATATATAACTTTTTAATTGTATTTAAACAATAGTTAATCT
>JAQFXP010002404.1:0-15281 GCA_034693685.1 Belba bartosi
AAAAAATAACAATTGTCAATTATTTGGACATTTTACACTTGCTTAATTGAACTTTTTCTTGACAATTTAATTATAACAAATTTTTAATCTCCAATGCATTTAATGTCAACGTATTGATAGTTAAGTTTAAAAACAACAAATTATTTATTTAAATGTTTTGTTCGAAAGATTTTAATTAGAAATCCTATTATTCCAAAAACTTTAAATGGAATTTATAATGAAGTGCTTTATTAAAAATTAAAGAGTGAAGGAACGGATGGATTGATCCAAAGTTAGTCGTAGGCGTACAGAGAGAGAGAGCAAGAGTTAGTGAGACTGAGATTAGTGGCAAAAAAGTTTGATGAAAACCACTCGTTTGAAACACGTTTTAAATTTAAAAATTATATATTTGTGTAGACATAAAAACATTGCCTATTGTTAGGTATAAATTAGAGGTTTTATATAACATATTTTGAGATAATAAGTAAATGAAAGAATGAGAGCAAATAATAGCTAATGAATGGTAAATATCGATTCCGACATCGATTTTTCAACACAATCTCACTCTTAAGTGTTTAAGTGCTTTACCATTAAAATATCTGTTGAGTTCTCTATGCTTTCGATTTTGTTCAAAACTTTTTGTTTCGATTCAAAGTATTATAAACTAAGCAATTAAAATGCATCAAGTAGGATTATAAGATGTTCACTTGTTTATACAATGTAAAATTGTAAAAAGTATGTCTCCAAGGAAGCAAGAGCTTAATTGTCAATGGATGCTATTATATTAGATACTGAATATTTAATATTAAATAATAAAATAAGTCAAAACAAACTTTAAACAAATGTTTAGTAAAACTCTTCGCCCTCTCTCTTAAGGTTCATATCCTTCACTTCTAATTCAAGAGTCGGATGGAAGTGATGTTAAACTAAAAACTAAAAATAATGTTTGACAGTTGAAACAGTTTTTCGAGACAACCCTGACAAATTACAAAAAACTTTTTTGAGCGTATTAAATAACTTATAGAATAACAATTATTTTTAAAAACGACAGCACAGCTTATATTACACTAATCTAAGTTTGTGTTAAAAATATCAGATTTTCCTTGATCAAATAAATTATAAATTTGAGTCAATCGATTGAATAGTATAAAAAATTGGGTTTTTTCAATCAAAAACAATTAAATTGATGAAATGACAAATAATTATGAGGAAATATTGTTGTGAAATCAACTAATATTATAAAATAATTGCCTCACATAAATCACAAGACATTTGACTCATCATAGCAAATTAGCTATCTACATTAAGCACATAAATGTAACCAAATTGACTTTATTGCAGTATTGCCGAGTAATAGGCATCGAAGGGGTAGAGAGAAAGAGAGAGAGAGAGAGAGGTATAGAGTGGTAAGCCTTGAGTGCAGGAGAGGGGGAATACCGTCCCATTGAAGTAGTTTTGGTAAACTATTTAGTCGATTGAAAAACAGAAATAACGCAAAAAATACTGAAAATATTGTTTGAATCGGTTTTAAGAATGAATTTCAATTCATAACTGAGTTGTGAAACGCCTTTTGCTTTACGTATAGTCGGAGTTGTGTTTGTGTTTACAACAGAAAAACAGATTATTATTATATAATCGAAACAAATGAACAAATGATTACTGGAAGTGATGGCGATCTTTGAATTTTATTAATTATGATGTAATTTAAATACTAAATCAAAAGTTTTATTTAAATATTTAAGTTATTTATTGATACATATGTTTTGTTGCTATCGATTGACCAAAAATCCGAATCAAATCATAAGTTATTTAAAATGAATTTTTAGGCAAAAAGTTTTTATGGCTTCAAAAATATGTATTTATTTATTGTTTGTTTTGATTAAACAATAGTTTAGTTTGTCGTCGAAAACAGCACTAAATCTATTGACAAATGTTTTGTCCGATTCTTCTCGACTTCAATGAGACGCCAATTGACGCTTATTTTGTTGATTCAAATCATTATTTATTTATATTGTTTTTCTCGTTTGTCGTTAATATTTAATATAAATTAATTAATTTAATCTAATGTTAGACCAAATGTCTATTTATTATTATTATTATTATTATTATTATGTGCTTTAAAAACAAAATCCATTTCATAATTAATTTGAAGAATTTATTTTTTAAAAAACAGAGAAAAAAGTTATTTTTATTAATCATTTCTATTGATTGCGAATTAAATAATTATTTTCAAATTAAATAATTAATTTCTAATAAAAATATTTTCCATTTTCTTGTCATTCAATAGGAAAGCAATTCAGGGAGAGATCAAAATCTCGACAGAGAGTGGAGAGACCCGAACACTACGCAGTGCACCCGACTGGGGGGTAAGTGTCCGACACCCTGCCCTACCAACCCATACCCCTTCCCTAGCCTTGAGCCAACCATTCGTGTCTTAAGCGCCGTCGCTATCGGTTAGTGCATTGAGCGGTCAGTTCACGGATTATATGTTTGAGTTTTAATGAGTTCTAACTTATGAGTCGATGTCCGACCGCTCAGGTATTCGATCGATTAGTTTCGACGCATTTCTATTGAAGCACTAATTAATTGTCGTTTTATTGATACGTCAGTCACTAATTGTTTGGTTTTATTTGTTTTGCGGTTCAGGAGTCGGCTATAAATGCCGACCACTTATGGGTGTCGACCAGTGCCTCAGGAGATCTCTGTTATGTCGGAGAGAATGAATGTTCGGTACGTTTTGTGCATTCAATACAATTTATATCAATTTGTCGTTAATTTACATAAATAGTTGTTTACATCGTTTTCGAGCAAAGGCCGACCAATGCTCTTGTGCTCTAATTCAAGGTTTCTTACGGGCCTTAGCTCGAGCACAGAGTTTGAGCTCTAAAACATTTGTCGAAAATTTTTAATAAAATTTTTAAAAATATTTAAGAATATGAAAATTGAATAGAAAATTATCTATCTTGTTTATCTGGCACATGCTATGCTTGTCTTTTTACACAAAAAATGTATGAATTTCTTCCATACATTAACTTTTCGTTTTATTTTCACAAATCTTCGCAATTTTTATATAAATTTTTTGTTCGCTTTTTCTCTAAAATCGGTTATATTTTTATAGTTTTATTGATTTTCTCAAAAATTCTGTTTTGAGTTTAAGTTTAATATTTATTTATTTTTTATATAACCAAAACCTTTGCTATACATGAATCACATATTGCTTTAATGGCAACAATTTATTTTTTGTGTGATTTTCCATTGTATAGCTTAGCAAATAATAGCTATTAGAGAGAAATTCAAACTCGCAATAAGTGTTAAAGAGTTTTAAGTCAAAGAATAGTAAAAATAAAAATATATTTTTAGAACTGAATTTGCCTAATGCTAAGATGAGAAGAGCATAGCTTCTGCTTCTTTCAAAACATTTGCTTTATTTAATGGAAATATTTTAACAAAAGTCTAATTTAAAGTCAAATAGCATTTTGACAATAACTTTAATGTCAATTATTTATCCGTCATTGTGTCGAACAGAAACAGGGGCCCCGACTCTGCTGTCCGGCCTGTAAGATAACGGCTCACACCGGATGTATAAGCATTTTGATCGACAAAATCAAATTTCATTGTAAGCCAACCTTCAAAGACGTCGGAGTTCGCCAATACAGAGAAGTAAGGAATTGGATCAATGAATCATTTTATAGAAAATATTGTCTATTATCTCAAGAGATTGTCTCAAAAGTTATTAATAATTTTCACAAAATTGTTGTTATCTTTGAGTTTATTGATAGCCGAAAGCGAGAGAAAAAACTGTCAAACATTTGAAACGATGATTAAGAATAAAAGCAATGCATTTATTATATGTTTATATAATATATGTCCTATCATTGCAGCAAACTGTGATCCATCACCACTGGGTGCACAGACGACACCAGAAGGGAAGGTGCAGACAATGCGGCAAATCTTTCCAATCGAAGCTGTCGTTTGGAAACAAAGTAAACAAAAGTTTTGATTTAAAACATTCTTAAAAATCAATTTTTGCAATAAATACGCGATTTGTTCTAAAAATGTGCAAATCTTTTATCTGAATGTCTGAACTAATTGGCGCCGAACGCACAGGAGATAGTGGCCATATCGTGTTCCTGGTGCAAAACCGCTTTTCATAATAAGGAAAATTGTTTTAATATGCAAAGAATAGGCGAAAATTGTCTGCTAGGCGTGCACCAGGACCTAATAGTGCCGCCCTCTTGGATTGTCAAACTTCCGCGAAGGGTATTATTCGGTTTTCTTGAGTTTCTCTATATTTTTTCATTCGATAAAATAGACCAAAACTTAATTTCCTCTAAAAAACGTTCTTTTCTTTAACCTAAGCCTATATTGGCCTTTGATTTGTTTAAAGAAAACTTTTTTATCAAAATTTATTTTCCGATTCTTTTGTCGCAAAACTTAATTAAATGACTGAAACGTTTAACTTAGGGCTCATTCAAGTCGTCAATACGACGTTCCCCTAAAACAAAGAGAGCCTCTTCTAAGAAACGAACTAAAAAGGAAGACCCCGGGTGTCCGAGCGTTACAGTCGACAACCATCTTCACCATCAATTGCATGCACTTCACGGCTCGGGCGCATCGTCGCCGCAAACCAAAGAGTTCGGTTCACAGCACCGGAGTTTTGCACTCAAACCAATCCCATCGTCGAGTTCTAAGCCATTACTTGTGTTTATTAATCCGAAAAGTGGTGGAAATCAGGGCTCGAAACTGATGCAGAAGTTTCAATGGCTTCTAAACCCGCGTCAAGTGTTTGATCTCTCTCAAGGAGGACCTAAACTAGGATTAGAATTATATAAAAAAGTTAATAATCTTCGAATCCTTGCCTGTGGTGGCGACGGAACCGCCGGTTGGGTTCTATCAGTGTTAGACGAGATAGCTATATATCCTCCGCCACCGCTCTCTGTACTCCCCTTAGGAACGGGCAATGACTTGGCCCGAGCCCTGGGTTGGGGCGGCAGTTATACTGACGAACCCGTGTCTAAAATTCTGTTAAACATAAGAGACGGAGAAGTCGTACAACTCGACCGCTGGAACCTGAAGGTTGAGCGCAACGACAATATATCGCCGACAGAGCAAAATGCACTCAAGGACGACGAGGGCGCCAAACACGACCTGCCCCTCAACGTCGTCAACAACTATTTCTCTATTGGTGTCGACGCACACATTGCCCTATCCTTTCACGAGGCCCGGGAAGCACATCCCGAGCGCTTCAACTCTCGGCTCAAGAATAAATGGTTCTACGGCCAGGCGGGCGGAAAGGACTTACTCCAACGCAAGTGGAAAGACCTCTGCAATTATATCACTCTCGAGTGCGATGGCGTTGATCACACTTCAAGACTCAAAGAACTGAAAGTGCATTCCGTCTTATTTCTCAACATTTCGAGGTTTGGCTTCATTTTCACTATTTTTGTTCTTTTTTTCTTATTATTTGATTTATTGAACTGTTTTTCGAACAAATATTTTTGTTTCTCATTCATCGGATTCGAGATTTCAATTCTTTATTCTTATAGACTATAAACTATAGAATAGATGTAATATAAAACCAAAACCAATGCAAACAAAACATAACAACATTCGAGACCTAAACCAAATAAATCTTTTCTAACTTGTATTTTGTTCTTTAATTTCATATTCATTTGAGTTTATGCTATATCTATCTATCATTTGTCAGCTACTCGGGTGGGACCCGGCCCTGGGGCTCAAGTTCGCCGTCTTATGAGACTCCGAGAACGGACGACGGACTCATAGAAGTGATTGGTTTGACTACATATCAGTTGGTAAGCACTTTAAGAACTAGCACTCAGACCTACTTATGCTTATTTGATATAGTCTTGCATCACATTAAAGGATCGCATTATCAAAATCGATCATAATTTTGGTTTTTATTCATAGCTTTCATACATACATACACTCAGAGTCTATTATAGAGACTTTGAGTTCTATTATGTTATATAAAATACTATTATTATTATAAGTGATATGATATTGAGTCCCATATTCTCGGATTACAGCCACTCCTGCAGGCGGGAGGACACGGAACCTGCATCGCTCAATGTCGCAGTGCGAGGATCTTCACGTCTCGCACTATTCCTATGCAAGTGGATGGCGAGCCCTGTCGGCTCTTCCCCTCAGTTATCACATTAACTCTTAGAAATCAGGCGAATCTGATCGCCAAAGCCAAAAGTCATAATCAGATAATTCACGTGTAAGTGGTCGCACATTGCAGTGCCAGTGCCAGCGCCAGCACCCGAACAGTTGCTAACAATTAGCTTTTTTCTGTACATTTGCTGCTGATTAGGCCGACTCTGGAAAAGCTGACTCTGAAAGTGCGAAAATTGAATTTAAATGATTACGAGAACTATCATTACGACAAACACAAACTGAAGGAAGTCTGTGAGTACTCACACATCGCTATCACTCATATTATTCACTTATTGTTTGAATATTGAATCAAATATTTATTTGTTTCTATTGTTTTATCGAATGCATAGCACTAGTAGTCGGAACACTTTGTATCGATCAGAACCTGGAGTTAGTGCACGTCAGGAGCAAAATCAATAACTTAATGCGAGATAAGAGCTATACCAGTGCTCAAACCGGGGCCGACAATAAGTTCATGTCTCACGACTGGTGTTTCGTTGACTGTAAGTTAGTTTGTCTTTTGCGATATCACTTAATCTGATTCACGACTTGTGCAACCATAGCCTGCACGGCCGAGCGCTTCTTCCGCATAGACCGGGCACAGGAACACTTGCACTTTGTGGTCGACATCTGCACTGAAGACGTCTATATTCTCGATCCGGAGAACCCAAACTCCGAGGAAAAGGACGAAATAGAGTTCTACGACTCGGGCTCTGACTCTAGTTTTATAACCAATAATAATAGTGTTCTTAGAAATACATCTAATCAGTCATCCGGTGATGAAAGTCCGACCACTTCTTGTCATTCGCTTTTGATTAAAGACAATCCAATTAGTGTTCCGCAAGAGTTCTCTCCAGAAGAGGTACTGCAAGCGGCAAAGCTCGGGGATCTCAGCCTACTTAAGCAGTTGCACCACAAGGGCATTGATTTGCTCGCTATTGACGACAAAGGTATCTAATTTAGCCAAACATTTACTTTAGAATCAATTATTTATTGTTAGAACTATTATTTGTTGCGAAAACTTAATATTCTAAACACTATTTTGTGTATCTGTTTGTGTGTTTGTGCGACTTAAGGCATGTCAGCCCTACATCACGCCTCGCATTCCGGTTACGACAATATCGTCGGTTTCCTTCTCCAAACGGCGCCGTCAGCTCTACTCGACTTAAGTGAGAAAGAGAGCGGTCAGACAGCCCTACATAAGGCGGTTCTGCACCGACAGCACAACATATGCCAAATGCTGGCCACCGGTGGCGCCTCACTCTTCAAACCCGATTATCAGGGCTTAACTCCAAAGCAATTAGCGGTCAAAGCGGGCGATGAGGAGTTGGCGGCTTTACTCGAGCGTAAGTTCTGTCGATAAGCACTACTGCAAACACATCATTCAAACTCTATTTTTTGCTTTTTTAAACTCTTATTTTGTTATGTCTCTACAGTTTATTTCAAAACTTTAACCAATATTTTCTTATCTAAACTAAATTTTTGCTTTATTTTCACTTTTTCTGCAAATGTTTTCTCAGTTTTTTTGTTCTTATTTTGTTATTTCGTACATAGATTTCGAAGAGTACCAGAAGAATGTGTTTAGAGATAGAGAAACAGCTGTTTAGCAGTGATTGGACTTTATATGAGATGTTTTACTACTCGTCTTGACTCGACACGACTCGTGCCTAACAATCAAAATAACATTTTCTTTCATACATTCAGTCATTTGCACCAAAAATAATAATAAATAATTGGATTTTAAATCATTTAATTAATTCTTTTTTAACCCTTTCGTTGAATAGGATTTTGAATTCAATTTTTAGTCTAATGTTTAAAATTTCCAATAATTTTAGACTGAATTCAATTGATGTGCAATTCGTGTCAATAAGTCTGAAAACCTTTAATTAAGGACTTAATTGACTCTTATTTATAAAAAAACATAATTGAAATGAATTTTAAAATTAATGATATATTTATTGAATTATCACTAAATTATTTACTAAACATAAGAAACTTTAAACTTTGTTATCATTTTTGCACATATTTTAACTAAAAATCTTCATAAACTGAAGGTTTGATTTGTAATAAGCAATCGCTTAAACCCGAAGCAGAACGAAGAGCAGCTATACTTCGAATTTATAATTAATTGAATTTAACTTTTAATCGATAAAAGTTAAATTGATTCGAATGGGCGACACAACACACAATTGGTTTGATTATTAATTTAAGAAAAATATATTTAATTATTTTAACTGTAAATTAATTAATCGATCGATCGATTGATATGTCGATCGAAACGTTTAATCAAATTTCAAGTCCCGTTCAAAATGTAGTTTCACTGAAACGATATTTACATTCCCTAACGAAGTCATTGTATTAGAAACTAATAATGAGTTCATTTTTTCTATTGATTATTGTTTTTATTCTCCGTTTTCTTTCATATTCTCATTTTTGTTGTTTTTTTTTCTTTTTTAATATTGAATTTTACACAAAATATTCAAAATATTGTAAAAACTCATTGAAAATCAACACATTTCGTGCCTTTGCCTCTGATTCACATATGCCTAACACAACACTCATTCCATTTTTGGTCTATTCTTATTGTAATTCTTATTCTCTTTTTATTATTATTATAAGAAATGTTTTTATTTTTAACTCAATTATTATAATTAATTTAACATTTCATTTAGACATTTATTTAAAATTTTATTTAAAATCACATTTAAGTCCGACAGACATTAGTCGACAATCACTACTATTGTAAAACACGAGTAATTTTAGGAATAAATTTAATTCGACGGCAATATTAAATTATATTATATTATATTATTAATTAATTAATTATAATAATTATTTATTATTATTGATTGACTGAAATATTTTATTTAAATAAAGTTGAAAAAACTAAAAAATAAATTGTCTTAACATTGTTTGAACTGTTTATGCACCTAATTATGCACTGAGTCTTATATATAGATATAAAATGATTAAATTATATCTATAATTGTCTGCATTTAAAACTAAACTCTAAACTACTGTATATTAATTACACGAACGCTACAAAGTTTTCACAATAACACGATTTTTATCAATAGAAAAGTTTATTTTAATTAAATGTTAAAAAAGAATAATAACTTTATTTCAATAAAAAGCTTTAAACTTCAAAAACTCGTATGAATTGTACGTTATTTTCATTACTTAAGGCTAGAATTGTGTTATAACAAGTTGTCCAATATTTTTGATCGATTTGTTGCCATAGAGAGCGAACAAGAGCTGAAAGCATAACAAACTTATATAATGTCGTCAACAGTCAGGACAAACACGAGTAACAGATCAGAAAAGTATGGATCCGTTGTTCTATTGTATAAATCTGTTCAGACGAAGAAAGTTCGACAAATGCATCGAAGTCTGCAATCAAGCACTCGATGCCAACCCGTATGACCAGGTATTGTCCAATAGATACCCTATTCTATCCTATTCTATCCTATCTATTCATCTACTCTTACTGTACTACAATAACTGTACTAGTTCATTTATTCATTTGTTCATTGCTTTCAACCACTTCTAGAACAATATATTATGTCTTACAGTATGTCTATATTCAGAACTGCTTTAAGTTTCCCAGGTCAAAATGAATGTTACGTACTTTTACTATTAAGTTAACAAGCAAAAAAGGCATATCTGCAATGTCCTACTTGATCAGTCAGAACACTGTTACAGATATATTGTTTTTATTGATTTAATAAACAGCTATTTATTAATAAACGCATTTTAAACTATGAAACTCTGAAGCATCTACTCTACAGTACTCTACTGTACTGTACTGTACTGTACTGTAACTTCTAAGTTATGTCTTACGACTACAGGTATTAAACTGTAATTGAAATATAAATTGAATGAGAATTTTGTTTCTCATTTCTGTATTTCAATTGCTTTCCTGTCTTTTGGAAAATAGTTGAAAATTAGTAATAAATTAAATATTTGAATAGAATTTTCTGATTTGTTGAATATGTTTTTGAGATGAATGCGAAAATTCTTTTGGGTATTCGTTTGGATTCTTACAAAGGATTTCAAATATGATTTTGAATCAAATAATTACAAACACTTAATGCGTCAGATATTTCGATTGAGTTATTAAGGAAATTGAGTTTTTGTTTTGTTTTCGATGAGAAAATCTTTATTTCCTTAACAGTAATTAGGGTTTAATTCGAAATGTGAAGCAAAACAGTTAATGTTCTCAAGTGTTGCCATTTTTTGCATACAATCCTCACTCTAAGCCCTAATAGAAAATAATTTAAATTAGAACCGCATTAGAGGATAAAAGTCGAGCTGAGAATTGAAGAATAATTGCATTAAATTAAAGACAATGTTTTCTCTATCGCCAAAACACAACACATTCTACAAATGTCTTCAACAGATCTTTTCTTCTTTAGTCAAAGAATTTAATCAAAGTTTTTCTAATGAATCAAATTTTTCTCCGATTCTACTCGAGTTCTTGTGTTGTCTATATAGACGGTTAAGAGAAGGGTTGGTTAGGTTGTGCTCGAAATACAGTAGTAATGGTCCAAACGTAGAGAAGATGTGAAGATTAAAGTGAATTCTCTTGTTCTTCGATTTGAATATTTTAAACGAAACTCATTTGCAGTTAAACACTGAGAAAGTAATTAAGAGCATTAAGAGCTGTCAGTCTTCACCTAAACCAACAACTCTTCGCCCGACTAGTGATGGAAAAGACATTAAAAGCGAATTAATTAGAATAGAAGACATCAATTGTTTCCAAACATAAACTATTATTCCATTGATATTTGAACCAAATAATCAAACAATATTAGCAAAACTTTAATTAGAAAATATTTTTACTTTTTAATTATTTATCGGAAAATAACACCTTTTCTTTCACACAATTTGTTAAATAATTTTGTAATCAATTTATTAGTTTTGCAAATACTTTCTATATCACTACAAAACAAAATTTTAACTTAATTATTGAACAAATGAGAAATTTTTAATACAGTATTGCAATAATTTTAATTGTATTTCCAACAATGTTTCATATATTCCATAATTCTATTTCTATTTCTCTAATTTATTTTCTCATTTCGTAATACATTCTGTTTTCGCAAAAATGATAGTCAGTATTGATTTTTCGGTTTTAGTCAAAGCTATGAAAAACATTTTAGAGATAGAGTGCGAGGGAGAGAGAGAGAGAGAGAGAGAGAGAGAGAGAGTAGGAGGGAGGGAGGAAGGGAAGGAGAGAGAGATGTGATGCTTTGCTTTGCTTTACAGGTATATACCGTAATGTCATATAAGAGTGAATGCGATTCAATACTTTGTACAGCTTTTTGTGTTTCACATCTCTTTACGAAATTGAAATTTTCGCTACATTTGATAATATGGTTGAACTCGTGCCACAACTCATATGAATGGATGAGAAAAAAATTTATTTGATATTCTGAATATATTGGAAATCTCTGGATTCGTTGGCTTTTATTTTAGTCGAGCGTTTGGTTAGACTGAGAGCGAGAGCTTATCTAAATTTGTCGACTCTTATAGAATTGGGCAAAAGTAGTATTCCTTGTAATGCATTATTTGAGGAAATCTCGTCTGAAATTGAAATCTTGAGCACAAAATAAATTGGTTCTGAATAGCAAAGAAATCTTAATAAATGCCTTTTTAGCCGATTTTCAATGAAAGAGAGGCATAAAATATTGCAAATAATATAATACTGAAAATAGTGTACAGAATATTCTTAACTAAATTTATTCTATTTATTATTAATCATTCAATCAGAGGATAAATCTTCATTTGAATTGAATTCATTCAATTCGATCTAAAATTTTCAATTCGTTTCTACTTTTTAGTTGAAAATTCAAAAATCGAATGAATGCTCAAAATGTTTGCTATTTTTGGTTTCAATTAGTTTAAAATATATTTTCCAACAAAGTTTAGTTTAAACATAACTCAATTTTAAAATTAAATCATTATGTTTAAGTTAAAGAGCTTTAAACTTTCGACCTAAAGCTCAAATACATATAAATCTTTGAAATATAATCCATAGAAATATTCGGTTCAATAAATCAGTTTATTTCTCAAAATTATATTCTTTTTTGAAAATATAATAATAAGATATTAATAATTGAATTGAGTTTTGATATCAATATACGAATAGAGAGAATAAGAATTGAAAATAAAAAATGTATTAAAAACTGTTAACTGTTTAGGCGTTTTGGACAATGAAAATGAGATGTCTTACAGAACAGGTATACGTCGACGATCTCGAGGCCGATGAGGAAGGCATCGCTGAAATATTAATGGACGACAACTCCATTGCACAGGTAGCTCGCCCGGGCACTTCACTCAAGACTATAGCAACCGCCAGACCTATGCAGACGAGCCAATCTGTCCGTCCGGTCACCCAATCTGGCCGTCCGTTCACCGGAATGTTAAGACCGGGTTCTCAGGGCCGGATCGGGACAATGGAAAACGCGCTTAAGACGCCCCGAACGGCCAGAACTGCTCGACCGATGACTTCTTCATCCGGTAGGTTTGTGCGAATGGGAACGACATCAATGTTGACGCAACCAAACGGGCCATTCATTAATTTGGGTCGACTTAACATTGGGAAGTATGCGGCCATACCTACAATTGCAAAACCGCTCTTCGAATACATCTATATTCAGGAAAACAACATTCGAGTGGCTCTGGAGTTGGCGGCAAAAGCCACTGAAATCAATCAATTCAAGGATTGGTGGTGGAAGGTATGTGCACTGGAACCGACTCAAGAGCACCGGAATTGTTGTGCAAACAGAGTATATACTGTAAGTGTTAATTAAAATATTGAATCGAACTGTAGGTGCAATTAGGAAAGTGTTATTACAAGATCGGAATGATTAGAGACGCGGAAAAGCAATTCCGTTCTGCACTCAAACACATTGAAGTGCCGGTTGAGGTCTACCTATGGTTAGGCAGAGTCTACGAGAGACTCGACCAGCCATTGGCCGCACTCGACGTCTACAGCGATGGGCTCAACAAATACCCGGGCGAGACATTCCTGATCACATACGCGGCCAGAATTCATGAGGCGATGAACGAAATGGAAGACTCGGTTCGACTTTACAAAGAAGTGTTGACTTACGACGCGATAAACATCGAAGCAATCGCTTCCATAGCTATGAACCACTTCTATAACGATCAGCCGGAGATCGCTCTTCGCTATTACCGCCGAATCCTACAGATGGGCACTTGTAATGCCCAGATCTACAACAACCTGGCCCTCTCCTGCTACTTGTCCCAGCAGTTCGATATGGCCATCACCTGCTTCGAGCGCGCGCTCATGTTCGCCGACTCCGATGACGTCATCGCCGACATCTGGTATAATATCGGCCATTTGGCCATCGGCTCTGGTGACAGACAACTGGCCTCCCAGTGTTTCCGATTGGCACTGGTGTCGAACAACGACCACTCAGAGGCCTATAATAATTTGGGAGTAATTGAAATGAATAAAACAAATCCGACGACAACTAATATACAGCAATCGAAGGCTTACTTCCAGACGTCGGCTACCATTGGAAAGCATTTGTAAGAATTACTATAAATTGTAATCAATATAGAATTGACGCAATTTAATAACAATCTCAAAATATTATTCAAAATTTAGCCTCGAAATGCTATTTCTAAATATAAATGTTGATTGCTAAAAATCTGATCTTCTCAAATAGCAATTGTGTGTTGATTTATTAAACCCGTAAAAGCTATCAAAAGCTGTATTGAGTGTAATTTTGCTTTTATTCTTTATTTAAAAATATTTTATCATAAACTAACGCTAATATATTGCCAAATGCTCTTTACACCATTAAATTCTTCATCGTTTTGAAATTTTTATATTTTATTAGATTCAGATTTTGAGCAAAAATTATTTATTATTATTATTATATAAAAATCATTTTTAACTTTACACAGTTTTGAATAAATTAATAAAAACTCAATATTTCATATTTCAGATCTGAAATTCTAAAAAATAGTTAATGTTATATTTGAAAGCTACCAGATCTGAATTATGTCACATTTGAAGTAATTTGTTTAATTCAAAAGCGTAATATATATCGTATTATGTTGTATTATTTAATAATGATAATTTTTATTATCTAATTTATCTACAGATTTACTATCTACTAATTATTTACAATTAATTTACTAAGTTAAAAAACCAATAAATATTAAATTGTCATACATATTAATATTTTTCAATATAAAATATTAAAATTTACTATTAATTTGAAATAATAGGTATGAACCGCACTATAACCAAGCTTTGCTGGCTGAAAAGATGGGTCACTATGACCTTAGCTTTACATACGTTAAAAAGTCTTTGGAATTGTATCCAGATCATTACGCATCGCAGGAATTGCTCAATAAAGTTAAGAAACTCTACGAAAGTGTTTGAAAAATTGATATTCCAAGTCTGTTATGGTTAAGTCGTTTTGAAACTAATGTAGTTCAGTTCAATTTCTATAAATATTAATATATATAAAATTATATAATAGTTATAAAAAATTGTATATAATTCTAGACTTAATGTTTAATAAATTGTTTATTTGCATTGCATTTCAAAGAATTCTTATTCAATTGACAACAGACTGTCAACTAAAGCATACATTGAATACATCGTTTAGTTAATCAAATCCCACATCAGATATCATATCAATTAAGTTGTGTTTTCCTTCAATTGTTAACAATGTGGGTAAGTCTTATCGAAATACGGGGCTTCTTATGACGTCAAACTCAAAATGTTATATTTGAGACGAGATTTACAAAATTCAATAAAATATTTATTAGATTTAAAAATAATTTTTTCAACTCAATGGTTAGAAAAAGAATTTCGAAATATATGAATAGAAATTTTTCGAATATTTCTTCTGCGTATCTGTGCTTTACTGGTAAGTCTGCGACCCATACCTGCATATAGTCAGTACATAATCTCTTTTTACTGTACATATTGAGATCACATTCCAGACCTCATCTCATATGCATTCTCCAGTTTTTGTCAAATCAACAATAGTGTTGGGCTTTATGTCTAACCATATGTCTCTCTCACTCGACTTCAGGCTGTCCTCTACCCCCGGCATTAATGTAGCTATTGTTGA
>JAQFXP010002405.1:0-15276 GCA_034693685.1 Belba bartosi
GTACTGTTCGTACTGTTCGTACTGTTCGTACTGTTCGTACTGTTCGTACTGTTCGTACTGTTCGTACTGCTCATACTGTTCGTATTGGCGCCAATCAATCGGTTAATGGACATAAAGATCGACCAAAACTAAAAGTGGTCTCTAATATAATGAAGCAAAATGTGATGCCTTTGCGGAGTACGAAGTGTAGAGTGCGTTGTGCGGTCTATGGCCTGACCTGCACTGCACTGTATGTTCTGCACTGTACTCTATACAGTACGAGCTTTGCATTACATTAGCAAATGTAGAGAAGAGGAGAGGAGAGATGAGGAAAGTCTGCAGCTATTGAGATGTGTTGGATAAGGAGCAAAAAGTAGTGATGTTGTGATGCTTTGCCAGTCCTGTAGTGCCAGCTCTGCTCTACTTGTATTTTGTAGCTGTGAGTACGTCACCACTCCTGGGATATATTGGCAGCAATTTCTTTGCCCTTTTCCCGATTCCCTTCGGTTTTCTTCAGATTAAAGCCACTCACGAGTGGCTCAAATTGAAAGTGTGTTTCGATTTCTAACAGTTTTTGCATTTTTGCTCATAAATCAACTCTTGATTTATGTTTTGTTTTTTATTTCTTTTATAGTTTATTTCATTTAATTTTTAGAAAAAAAATATTAAATTCGTTAGAATTGAAAGAATTAAAAGTATATTAGAAGTAGTTTTGGAAAACAGTGCTAAAGGGAAGGGTACCTGAAATCACATTTACTCGAATCGAATTGAATGAATACATATAAAAAAGATTTAGTCAGACAATAGAAAGAAGTCCCCAACGGAATAATAATCAGTGCCAACTAATTGCTGGTTTTGTTTGCCTCAGCAATAATGCTCTTACAGTTCATACGCTATAAATGTAGTTCTCAATAGAATATATTATTCACATATATCTTTCGAATATTATTTTTATGTTAATATTTTACTATAAAATAGTAGATTTTTATTCTAACTTTTCTTTAGAATAATTTCTAAACTATAATAGACATTGATATAAAAAGATTGTAAAATTTGCACTTTTGTTATATCAAGTATAATATAATGGCATTAGTTCCATAGTGTACTGCAATCTGAATATTTAGACAAATAATTAATTTCATTATTCATAACCAATCGCATCCCTTATGAATAATTTTGATTTGATTAAGACTAGAAAATCAATATCAGAACAAAATAATTGCTAACTTTTCTAAGAAGTTTAGTTTTCGAAAATTAATTATTCTTTGAGTGAAATGTCTGTTGTTTTTGTTGTTGTTGTAAAAATAGTTTTAGAATCTGTTATGAAGAGCCCAACTCTACTCCAATATTGGTTCTAAGCATTAGTTATCGATTTTTCGCAATGAATTCGGTGCAACAAAAAAGGTTCGGATTCTGTGGAAAGTGAGTAAATGCTTGACATAAGAGAGTGAATAATCTTAGTTATAGTATGTAATAGTGAAATGTATGTGAGAATCGGGTGTTGTGAAACCAAACACTTAAAATACATCAAATGATAATAAAATAACGTATCATTAGAGGAGTAGTTTTGGGGTTGTGTTAGCCATTCAAAGATGAGGTCATTTTGATATAATTTAATATATCTCTACATAATGTATAGAACTTTATATTTGTATTGATTCAAAATAACACTTTTAGCCTAAGCTCGTACAGTACAGTATAATATAGAGAATAAAAGAGCTGTTCGTAACTGAAAATTATCATAGCTTTGGGCGAATGAATACAAGCCATTGAAATCACGCAATTCTAAGGTTGTGAGCTATAGGGGCCAAATGGGAATTGAAAATGTGAACCCGAATCGAAAATTGGAGCTCAAATAAGAAATCCAGACAAGACTGGGATTTCTGACGAAAAACTCAACCAAATCATCCAAACCGTTCGTTCGTTTGCATTCGATTGCATTGAGCGTCAGTTCAGTTCAATATTAAATTAACTCAAAGTAAATACTCACTAATACTCGACTCTTAAATCATTGTTCGCTTCGAACACTCGCTCTGGAACTACACTATTGTTTCAAAGACAATAGCAAATGAGTCAATATTTCAATCAAATCTGATTTTATTCACTATTTTAGCGCTACTTTATATTTACAACTAGTCATATGCTGCACAAAACAAATATACAATATTGTATCATACTAATTTTGTATAATTAGCAATAGAGCTCTTGTGGTTTGTTTAAATTTTTGATAAATATATCACAAGTTTAAAATATATAAAATAAAGTTTGTATGTTTAATTTTGATTTTTAATGTTTAAAGTAGTCGAAAACATATATTTTCACTTATTGCAAATTCTTAATATTGATTTATTTAAAAGTTTTAATTGTATTTATATGTCTTTAATTTGTATTTGCAATTAAATTTAAAAATTTTAAATAAAATTAAAATATCTTGCTTATTGCCAAAGCTATTCAATTATGCACATAATATGTTTAGTATGTCTTTAGTAGTGCAATAACAAAGTTATTAGGAATTTAGCAAAACATAAACGCGTGAATAGTTGGTTATTAGGGATCGTTTCGAATCACTTACAAAATACACACTAAAGGTATAAAATTTGATTGAATTTCTCTATTATTAGACAATTGCGAGAATTGTATGCAATGTGTGATCAGTGGGTAAGTGAACGAAAAAACGAGAATCTCTGCAATCGGTAAATGTTTACAATACATGCCTACACTTGTGTTGTGTTTGACTTTCAGTTAGACATCTCTCTGAGCATTGCGTAAATGCTTGGCGTAAGAGCTCTGCCAACAGAACCTACAAACCCTACAGAATCTACAGAACCTACAGAACACTCGGATGAGAAGCAAAAGCGCAATGAGAGTGGAGTTGTGTCGAGTCGAGGCCTCTTATGCGCCATTTATTGCTTCACAAGTTTTGTCTTTTGATTCAATTTAAAGAGAGGAGTGAGAGGTGAGGCGTAGTGGCGAAGAGCACAGGCAGGCAGTACAAGCAGTACAAGCAGTACTGGCAGCACAGGCAGTCAGACAGGCAGATGATGATGCCTTGAAATCTTAAGCCCAGACATTCCCGGGAGAATCGGCCAAACGGTTAGCGCATAAACTAAACTCAAAGCCATTATTATTAGCTTTTTAGTGACAGAACCACGACTTTCATATAACTCTATTTCATTTTGATCTGCAGGACATCCAGAGGGCTGTCCTCTTGAGTTTTGCACAATTCATGTCACGACCATCTCTAGCAATCATCTAATAATTTTGATGTCATGACTCCATTCACTAAAACACTACACATTAGACAAATGTCTGCTATAGAATGCAAATGCATTTCCAAAACATCAGCTCTTCGTTCAAGTGGATAGAGAATCGCATTAAAAGATAAAAATACAAAAATATATATATAATTGTAGAGACATTCACTACTTGTGCTGCAAAGAGTATATTGGTTTTGGTCTTCCTATACCAAAGGTATGACCAAATCTATACATCAGTATATTTAGTAAATTTATGAGAATCACTGCATCTGTTATATGAGTGGCAGAGATGCAGAACGAGAACAAACTTTTCGAGAATCCACTGCAGAGTTAGACAAGTTTTGCTACACTTATAAATAAATGAGGCATTGATTCAAATGTTGTTCTGCTTTATAACCTCTTCATCAAAACATTTCTGTCGACTAATACCACAAATCAATTACTAATAATAATTAATTCTCAATACAGTATAGCATTAATTATACGCACAGTATATAAGGGATAATAATAATCTTAATTTAGAACAAAAATCATATAAATTAAGTTTTAGCTAAAAAAGTAAATAATTTAAAGATTAAAATCAAAAATTGAAGGAAAAGTCAAAAATAATATAAAAATTAGATCCACTTATGAATTCATATAAAAAATATTATTACGAGATCGCAATTAAATTATTTTTGCGAATACTTCTCTCAGTTTTGTTGTCAAGTCATGACTTATTCCATGCCTTCAGTCAGAAATAAAAAGATAATAAACAGAAATATATTCTTAGCTTTTCGTGTGTATGAGAGGAAAAATAAATTATAAAAAATATTGAATCGATTAAAAAACTCAAAATTTAGGGAAAACTAAAATAAACAAGTTTTGAATCAAACTATATCTACAATTTACTTTTAAAAGTTAAAAATAAACAATAAAATTTTTTAAAACAATTCTAATATGTAGCTTTTTAAAAATAATTTATAAAATATTTTGTCTGTTTTTTAATAATATAATTTTTACATTTAATATATATATTAATATACTGTATATAAATGTGCAATATAATCTAAATATATTATAAAGTTTTTAAAATATAAATTACATTTACAAAATTAATATTAATTTTTACTGTGTTTTGAAATAGTTTAACATTTAGTTTTAAATAAATTTTTATTTTTAAAGTGCATGGTGCATTTAAAGCGTTTATACATTTATAAAACTTTATTTTAATTTGTTAATATTTAAATTTTATTATAAAAGTATTAAAGGAAAGAGAAGTAAATTAAGAACTAATTCGTGTTTAGTGACCAGGAATGACATGTCATAAAACATTAAACTATCGTTTAGTCAAAACAACTTTATTCTTCATATATTCAAATTCACTTCCACTCAAAACTGTTAAATTCACTAAAAATATTAATCTATTCTCTAAAAAGTTCTATCAGAATGTATTATCTCTGCAATATTGAACCTCTTTTTGATTAAACTTCTGCTCTTATGCCTTATCTTCAAAGTTTGGTAAAAACTATAACAATTTAATTTAATTTCTTCTCTTCAAAATATAAACTTGAACATTTTTTCGACAATCGTTTCTTCAACATTCACTTGAACTTCCAACATTTATTTAATAAACTGCATTTATATCGTTAAATTCAAACATTTTTATCCAAAATCTACTCTTTGACAGTCCTAGTGTGCAGTCAATTAAGAAACAGAATGAGAACAAAATAATCTATTTAAAATTTTAAAATAAATAATAATATTTTTAAAATAAATAATAATAATAATAGGTAATACACACACAATGTTAACATTACAATTTATTAAATTTACTTTTATTTATTCCTATACTTCTGTAAATGAATTTCAGATAATATTAAGTGTTTTAAAAATCAAATTATTAAATTTATGTGCTTGGCATATTTTTTAAATAGAAAATTTAATTAATTTTAAATAAACGCCACTTTTGTCAATTATTAACATTTTATAATTATTTATTAATTTTTTAAATATAAATATTATTTATTTGTAAACAAATTTAGAAAATTTATTTAGATATAGATTAGAGTAACAAAATTTAGTTTAGTTTAATAAAATAACAACACTACTAACTATATAAAACTATATTTAGTTAATTTATTAATTTGTCATTGAAGTAAACAATCGAAAAAATGAGAATCGATGAGATGGTAGTGAACTGGATGTGTGCCAAAAAGTAGGTGCGACCAAAATATCTCATTAGTTTTTCTATACGTATTTTAAAAGCACTGTAAAATCAATACAAAAGCAAACAGTTGTTAAGAAAACTGGTTAACAAAAATCAATACTCCGGTCGACTCCTTTACACTAATACTATAGTTAAGTAATGAAGTCTCTGTTAAGTCTTCGCGTTTTATTACAACACAAGTTCGAAGACATCTTTCAATTGATATTTTTCCCTCATATCTACAAATACTAAAAGTCATTTCAAAATAGATTTTTTAAGGAAAAAGATTATTATTTCTTAGATTGGACTCAAAAACTGACCAGTTGTTAATAATGGGTAAAAATATTACTCTGATGATCTATACTATAGATTCTATATACAGTATACAGTCGATGTAAAGATGTTTAAATAATATTATAAATTACACGAAACAGGGTTTATGTTTTTCTCACATAAACCCGTTTAAGACTTATCTACAGAATAGTATTGAATAATATGAGACCAAAAATAAGAATATTCGAGACCAGCAACAGCTCCGGCAATAACTCATCTGATGTTAATGGCATCGAATCGACAACTCTTAGCCAATAAAATGTCAAAAAAGTCGAATAAAGTTTTGTCCATTAGATAAATATTGAAAAGAATTTTTAAATAAAGCAAAACAATGAAAGATATTCTTAAATATAATATTTTTATTGAATTATTTCAGCGCAAGTTCTTTATTCTATATGTGTTTAATAAAAGTAAAATTTGAATATAAACGCAAAATATTCTGAATCTGAATTGGTTTGTATGCAGTCTTATACGACTTATAGTGTATAAAGCGCTCAAATTTTCATAACTAAATTCAAAATTTCATATTCAGAAAACTTTTGAACCGAAAGATTTACGTTTGAATTGGATTAGCATTGGTTTGGATCAATATTTTTTCAAAACTTATCTTCGGTTACATCCCATTCACATACGGTATATACATCTGATGTCTGGCGTAAAATATAACATTATTTTGAATAAATTGTCATATCATTAGATTAATATCTCTTTATTTTACATTATTTTCAATCAATCACTTTCGCACTCAAATCAAAATTCAACAAATCTTAATATTTTCACAAAATATCTCACATTGTTTTGCTATTGATTTGCTTTGTTATTAATTTTTATGATTTATTCGATAAAATTCTTGACTTTTCTGTTGTTAATGTCAAGTATACAATAGAATGTAAACGCAAAGTAAAATATGTCATTTAAGCGCATTTAAAATATTTATTGATTTTAATGTAATTCATTTTCTAATTAGTTTGTCAATAAATGTTTGACTTTAATTGCAAGTTAAAATATTTAATTATAAAAACCATAGAATGTTTTACAAAATAGCATATTTTATCTAATTATTTTCAAAAGTAAAACCTTATTTTTTACTAAAAATAAAAAAATTAATAATTTAAAAATATAATTTCAAACAATTTTTGTTTAAATATTCAAAAAGAAACATAATATAAATTGTTGTTTCCTTTTGTTAATGGTAAAATTTGTAAGTTTTGAGTAATTTTAGTGCTATTAAATTTATTTCAAGTTACTTAAAAATTAATTTGTATAACTAAGTGTATTTTATTTTGCTTAAATTGCATTATTACTTCTTTAACAGCTTGTTAAAATTATTTTGCTTAAATTAAGAAAATAGATAAAAGTGTTGATAATTGTTGTGTTTTATAACATTATATTAAATCATCTTAAACAAATTAAAAACTGCAAGTTTTTTTTAAAAATAGCAAGTTAGTTTATGGGGGTTTGGCAGAGACACCCCTTTGTTATCTCTAATAGATAACGATAAGTAAGTTAATTGATTGCACGAAATAGACATTAAGTGTTAAATTTGTTATAAAAAAGATTTTTATTTTTTTTGTCTGAATAAAAGGTCAAACCTATGTATTGCATGAATTCAGATTAGTTCAAGTCTTGAGTTTTCAATCTAGAAATCATTGGACGAAAAATCGATTTTTCCAATCGACTGAAAATTCATCCAAAAGTAATAGATTTTCTAAAAACGAGTTTTTACTTAAAATAGTTTCAGTAAAATGTTATATCATCTTAACGTTTGGTTATTATTATTAATAATTAATTCTAATATTTTTGCAAATATTTATTCCAAAATAAATCAATAAAAATACTTTTTATCCGTAAATAATTGATAATATTTTGTATTCTCTGAACAACTGACGATAGATATAAAAAGAAGTATATTTTCAAACAAAATGATGCAAAGTATAGAATATTCACTAAACTATTATTCTATAGTTTATACAATTATATTGGAATAGAATATTCTAAAAGTAAAGTCTTATGTCATCGGACACTGTATTGAAGCCATAGATATAATATTATTTACTAATAGCTAAAGATAACATAAATTGTTTTTTAGTAAATAATTTAACTAAAAAATAACTAAAAGTTTTAATTAAAATTTAATCTAACTTTTATTTTTCCACATGAAGTAAGTTAATTATTTTCGCTAATTTTTATTGTTTTGTTTTTAATTAACAAAACATTTAGCAATTAATTATAACTCGAAATGTTAGATTTTCGTGTCGGGAATTGAATCAAGCACCTTCAAATTGCTCGAAATACACCAAATGCTTCTGATTAGCACTTGTACTCATATTTCTTAGCTATTTGTTGAATAGAAGGCTTTAATTAAGCCCTTAAAACAGTAAGACTCGTAAGACCTGTAACTTATTCCAAGTTACTTAAACTTGATATTTGTGTCTTAGTTGCAAAAAGTTTAGAAAATATTTTAGCGATTGATTCAATATAAATTCAATTCAAAATTCAATTTCGTTAAATTGGTTCTTAAATTCAATTGTTAAGTATTTTTATAAAATAACAACTTATTCTAAAAAACAGTTTTTCCTCCGAATAGAGTGGTTTGGAGTTAGAAATACAAAAATTACATTAATCTAATCATTAGAGTGCAAAGTCAGACCCGATTAGACCTTCAATTCTTGCAACTCTTCATCACATCATTCGTATTCATTATTATTTGTGTTTAAAGTCTGAATCAACGGTTAGTTTAGGGAAGAGATGGAGAGAATAGTAGTGCAATAAAAAAAGGTTAGAAAAGTGAACCAATAGTACAATTCTGTACAAACTTTCCGAATCGAAAGCTATGATTGCAATCAAAGCTGAATAAAAACGGTTTGCAATTATTGAACGGAATTGAGTGCACAGTATGTGAAGTAAGAAAACGTTCGGCAAAAGGGCTATAGAAAGCAATAGACGGCAATAGAAGGCAATAGAAGGCAATAGAAGGCAAGCGTTTGGAGAATCACTTTAAGCAATATTATGTTGAATATAATGTGTAGTAAAACAAAAATACAAAGCAATTCATTCATTGGACGCTCACTTGTGTTCATTCTATCGATTTGTTTTCACTAAACAATTGTTTCGAAGCGCTAAATGTTGCCGAAGATAATCAAAAGCGCAATAAAAGTTAATTGGAAATGGTTTACATGTTTAATGATGACTGCTTATGCCTATGCCTGTGTCAATGCCTGTGCCTATGCCTGTGTTCAACCATATCAGACTCTGAACTCACTCTACCCTCTCACTCTCACTCTCAGTCTCATTCTCTCTCATCCCTATATTTCAAATATCATTAGCGAACAAAACAATTGGATGAGATGTGCATATAATTTGCACTTTCACTCAAACTAAAAATATTTATGCTTTGAATTTGCTTTTGAATTGAATACAGTTCTGAATCTAATTCTGAATTCAATTTTCTGAATGCATACACATAGAAGAGTAGAGAAGAGTTGATGGAATAACTGTAAATGGCTTTCGAGTTCATTATAAATGTTTGAAACTTTCGATTTGATCGCTCTTTCTCTCACTAAAGACTTTTTTGATTGAAAATAAGTCGATTCTAAACCGAATAAATGAAAGAATTCGTTTGAAATGATAGAAAGTATGAGTAATCGACAGGAAATTAAACGAATCAAAAGTCTATTGATTTGTGATTTGAATCAAAAATATCAATAATTGATTTAATGGGTGTTTTCATTAGATATACGATTAGATGCAAATGCAAACCGAAATCGGTTTTGAGTCAATGCAAAGAGAGTTGTGTTAATAAAACATTATTTCAATGACTCAACAATTCATTTGTTTTAATACAAAATTATGATCGGATTGAATGCATTAATCCAATTACGAAAAAGCTGTCATAATGTGCATTAAAATCAATATTATTATATATCTTATATATATATTCTATAATACTTTGAATTTGGATGTGGGGTCCGCACAGGCATTGGAATCAGTGCTTTGGGTAAACGTAAAGTATAGCCAAAACATCAATAAAGCATTAATATTGCAACTTGCAACTTATGATTTATGAGTTTCTATTATATTTAAGTGTTTTATATCATTAGTATTTTTTCTTATGAAACACCATTTGGTTCGACTCATAATTTTTTACATTTTGTTGGACTATTCATCCGTAATAAAGCGAAAAAAGAAATTGAGTTAAACTTTGCACTTAAACAGTCAAAAAACTTGTGCGAAAAATAACTCTTTTCAAGACTAATGCGCTTATTATTCATTAACTTTAATTAATGTTTTGTCTTATTTCATATATGAGATGAGATATTAAATATTTAAATGTTTTAATAATAAGTGCAGAAAATTGGATAATTCGTTAGAATACTGTTCGACCAAATAATCGCATTATATTCGCTCTTCTCGTCTCTGCAATCAATATATTTTAATATAATTTTCTATTTTCACAAAATAAAAAATATTCAATAAATCATTTCTAAATTCTTTAGTTACTTTTTTATTGCAAAAAAATCCAATTTATAGTTCAAACAAATTTTGTTTTATTTTTTTGCATTCTTTGAAAATATCTGGTTTTAGAAATTATTAAAATATAAATAACTGTTTTCATCACTTTTCCAATGTTTGAATCATAAATAATCTAAAAATCCAAATATAATTCACTTTATTTGTTGTCTCACATCTGGGTTTCATAACATATTCTGATTTTCATCTCTATTAACGTTTATTATACTCTATATGAATGTCGTATAAAGTATAAACAATTTACTAAATTTTATTGTTTTTAACTATTATACAGATATAAAATATCATAAAAATGAAAAATATTTGTCTACTAATGAACATAAATGTCAAAAATGAAGTTAACAAACAGTTCGGAATAATATATCGTTTCAAGAAGTTTATCAATTATTGTAGAATTCATTAAATTAAAAATAAATGCAAATAATTGCCAGTTATTTAAAGCTATAAACTAATTAATCTTAACTCAATTCCGAATCATTAACTTCAAGGAATTACTTGAAATGATTTTTAATTCTTCGAATAAATTAAGTGAATTTTAATGGTTTTTGTGGCCAAAGGGAAACTGAGGACTAATATCAAATGTCTAATACGTTCGTAACTTATTTATTCAGTGTTTTAAGTCTTAATCTCTTATTCTTCTAAATATCCTCATTCTCTAGTCTCTATCCACTGATCTTTTCATACAATATTCAGTTATATTCAGTTATATTAACTTTTTCCGCACATATATCTCAAATAACTTTTTCCAATTCACTGAAGCGAAATATAGGGATTTATCTTCTTCTAGACTCTCGGATCAACTCGACTCTGATTGGTATCCACAAAAAGAGATGATATGGCGTGTGCTTATAGACAATAAGTTTAGTGTCTGTCTCTCACATCCCTCCCAATGGCATATAAAATAAATGGCAGCGCCTGAGCCTGAGCCTCAGCCACAGCCTGAGCCCGACTCACAACTCACGCAAATTTAACTCTCATATAAAATTCATTCGAAACAGAGTTGAAGTGGTTTTCTGAAATCCAATCTCACGTATTGTATAACTAGACCCTCAGCACAAGCCGGAGCACTACCCGAGCTCTACCCGAACGTAACTCAAGTCATTCTGAATACGGGGTTGAAATAATAAGTTTTCTATTCTTTTCTCTTTTTATTTCTGATCAAAACCTTTAAGAAATATATATAAATTCATTCATTGGTTACTTATGTCGCTTATTGTGTAATAGGAATGACTCAAAAGTATCGAATATTCTTCGAGTGTAGTCTCGATGGACATTAAGAGTATATAATTTAAGTGCCATTAGTTTAGCGCCTTTTCTGTAGTGTTGGACTAGTTTTACACAACAATAGTTTTATCCAAACGTTAAATCAGTTAGCATTCAATTTAGCCTTAAATGTCTGTTCCATTGGCTAATAGACCAAAAAATGATTGCTTTTCAGATTCAGAGTTTGACACTAAATACTAAATATTTGTCTCATATTTTGATCTGAATCTCACTCAAGAAGACAAGACGTGAACTCATTCTCCTTAAGATTAAATGTATATTTCGATCGAAAAGCAAAACATCAAATCAGAAAAGACTGAAATCTTTTTAAACAGATCGTCGCAAAAGGACAGACATACAATACAAGGACTAAACGCCCATTGGGTGCGTATTACGACATTACGGGGGTTAAGGATTACAATCCTTATATAGTTACAAGAATTGAGTCTAATATCTAAATACTTAAAATTATGACTTTTGCAAAAAGAATTCAATTTAGAAACCAATAACTCGTAATCAACTAATTCAAGGTAGGGATTCATCACTTCCTGTGCGGGGGAGTAGTGACTCACTCGAAGCAAAGCCCAGGGCATAGGCATAGCTGAGCATAGATTCTAAAAACCAAAATATCGTTGATCTCTAAAAACGGTCAAAAGTTTTTGATTGACGACTCGTCACACGATTCGCACTTTTTCTAATCATAACGAATAATAGAGCACTGGTTAGAGCACTGGCAGGCAATTAGATAACGCCCAAACCAGTGCAATAAGTGAGAGCCGGGCACTACATACTACTGCTATTCTATTGAGATGGTTTGCTCTGGTATTGGTTCGAACCATTCGAACGGTTCCATAATTAGGCCTACGTTTAGTGATTACAAATTTAGTTGAGTGTGAAATATATCTTAATAATTAGTGACTGATATATACATTAAAAAAATATTATTATTTCGCATACAATGAAGAAAATTTACATTAGATTTGTCGCTAACCTATAATTATTATCTATCTATAAATATAATAATAAATACGAGTAATAGAAGCGCCGATTATTAGACAAAGAACTGCGACAAGACTTACCAACAAAACAGTTAAATCATTAGATAATTACTAATTGACTAAAAATAAAACCGAAAGTAATAACTCATTAAAGTTTGAGTCATCAGAAAAACCAATTAAAGAGATGAAAAAAGTAACGAAATTTGCTTTTCGTTATTATATTGGCTTTTGTTGGCAAAAAATACAGAATTAATATAAAAGTATTCATTATTTGGGAAAATATAACAGTATTTTAAACAAAAAGAAAAAACAGAAATTTTCGTTCTTTAATCTTATCAATCATATCTGTCTTAGAAATTAAATTTTATTATCGAAAGACAAGCGAAGCAACAAAATTGAATTCTCCAGATATTAAACAAAATTCTTTATTAAATATTTTTTCAGAAATTTTTTTTATTAGTGATAATAGAAAATAAGAGAATTTTTTTAATAACACATCACATGATTTGAATTTAAACTAATTATTAATCAATTATAAACAAGAATAAAATGTAATTATAATTAGAGATTAAGTTTGTTTAGCTTTGAATAAAGACATTAACAAAAATTTAGACAATATTTGGAAATGCGTGTAAAGAGAAGGAAGTGGAGGACAGATACGTTAGTGGAGTCGGAGTAAGAGTCAGAGTCGAGGCTATTAGGGCTCTAATACCCGACGGAATTCCAGAGGAGCGACAAACAGATGAGACATTAGATACGATCGAAACTAACTTTTGACAAACATTCGCATTAATCAAAGGATAAAAGAAGAGCTGATATGACGTGAACTCAATATTAGTTTAAATTAAAATTTATATAAAAATTGAAATAAATCTAATAATCAGACGATTTGTGATTCAATTGAAACAACAAAATGGATAAACAGTTGAAAAAGAAAGCAATTGTAAAAAGTTGTCCTAAAATCCCAATTTTGTCAAATGGTTTCGACACAACTGTCTCAGCTCTGGTATGTCGTCCACTTCATCCAACACGTAGTTTATGAATATTGACCTAAAGTTAAGTTTTATATTAATTAGTATTAAATAAAATTCATTCAGTAATTGATTTAATTCATTAGAGAACAAACTCATGAATTGTGCAAAAAGTGTATTCGAAGTCGAAATTGTGTCTAAAGTTTTCTTTTTAATAAATTAAAATAATGAGTTGATTATAATTAAGCAATAATTAAAATTAAAACAGTTTGGCTGTCATTAGCGCACAGGTATCTAATAAAGTTTTATTCAGATTATAATTAATTCTATGAATGCAATCATGTGTTTGGAATACAACTACTTTTACTCTATTCTAAGTTTGGTTCGAATATATACTGTAATTAAGATTTAATCAGAATTTGAATATCAAATGCTTTCCAATTTTCGATTTAAATTATTTCATTCAAATAAATTGCTTTACAGTAGAGTTCGGTTTGAGTTCCGAAATTAAAATCTTTAACTCTGACAAGTGAGAATAATTGACAGCTCTGTTTGCTTTTTATAATCATATATCATTTATAGCAAAAATTGTCCTTGCTTTAATGCAAATTAACAAACTAATAGTAAATGTTAGATCATATATAATATTCCAGACTTTATATATTTCTAATGTAAACTCAAATCGCATATATTGATTGATATTAGCCTTGGTTATATCTGAAACTTTCATATTTAATTTGAATTTTATTTTTTCTAAATCTTAATAATATTTTTTAAGCGTAATTAATAAATAAATACAAACATAACAAGTTTGCTTTTAAGTTCTTAGCTTAATTGCCACAATGTTCATGACCCAATTTTATATATATTTAAAATGTCATCTTAAAAACATCAACCAGTTTCTTTAAATGTTAAAAAAAACCTGATAAACAATACATCAATTTGATTTGAATCAACTGGATGTATATAAAATAATTTAATTTTACAAGTTAAATTTATATTTTCTGCTTTTACTGTGTCATATTTTAATTATTATGACTTTTTCTTATTCATCTTTACAAGCTCATTTTATTTTTTAACTAAGACAGCACGCTCCCCCCGATATTTCATTGTATTGTTCTCCAGGAATCGAGAAGGTCGGCCGATCCAGGGGGATCAGGGGAGTGATTTTCCCAAAACCCCATATATTTATGATAAAAGTTTCCCCAATTTAACTGGATTTAAACCGGATTTAGCATTAATTTAGGGAAAATTTCTTAATATTTGCCCGAAAATACCAAAAAAGTCGAGGGGTACCTTTTCGTGGACCAAATGCTAGGGAGGGAGGAATAAATCCAAATTTTCAAAATCAGAAGGAATTTTTGCCTGACCCCCTTCTCGATCCCTGTTGTTCTCCATCCCCCCTAACTTCTCTTCCTCTCTCTCCTGCACTCTCTCTGGCTCTCTCTCCCTCCCTCTTAATTACTTTCGCATATTATTACAAATCAATTCAATTTTTATTATATTGTTTATTATTAAAAATTTACTGAAAATTTGATTTGTATTGAATCGCTAATTAATTTATTTGATAGTTTATTCAAATGTCTAATGTTTTTAACATATCTCAAACTATTTTTTTTTCGCACTAACAATATATGTTCTAAACATTTATTTCAGTTACTTTATCTCATTATACTGTATAGTAATTAAATATAAATAATTCAAATGCATTCAAAATATTGACGAAATGGAATATAAATTTAAAAAATAAAGCAAAT
>JAQFXP010002406.1:0-15270 GCA_034693685.1 Belba bartosi
TACCAAGTTTAACCAACTCATTAGCCGATATAATTTAACTTAATGTTAACAGATTAAATTAATCTTAAATTTAAGAAAATAAAAATTAGCAAATAATTCTATGGGCGGGACCAAGCCCTTGTAAGATATATAATTTTTTACTATAAGTCAAATTTACTATAAACAATAAAATTTACATAATAAATATAAAATTGTTTTATATAAAATTCTTTACAATAAAAAGGTATACATTAATCGATTAAACTGATAATAAAATATCATTTACAAAAACTGTAATTCTATATTATTATTAATTAAGTTTAATTTATCAAATTTTTGAATTAATTATTGGGCTATATTAATGTATAATTTTTAGTACAATAAATTTTAATATAATCCTCAAACATTAAATACATAAGTAATTAAATTATATTGATTGCAAATTTAATGTTCTTTTAATTTTTAAAATTATATTATAAGTCGTTTGGGAGTCAACTTGTTGAAATAATGTTTCCCAGAATTAAGCAAAGCAAACTCGAATTCAGTTATTCAAATCATTTTCGCTTAAACCATTGTTTACTATGGCGCATTATCTTAACTTAAAATATTTTTAGAACCTATATAAAACTTATTGTAAAAATATCTTTTTAATTTTGACAGTTTGTTTATTTTTTAGAATTAGTTAAATTTTTTTTAAACTTATTTAAAATAGTTTGATTTTTAAATCAATTTAACAATTGATTAATTATTTAAATATTCATTAAATATGTAAGATGTAAATTAGATTTTGGGATTTAAATATTAATAAGAAAACTTTGGTTTGAGTCATATTAGATTAATCAAATTTATATAAATCATGGCATATTTTAATTTTTAATAAAAATATTTATAAAACAGATTTTTAATCCAAACTAATTATTTCGATAAATTTTTTAAAGTTTAATAAAGAATAGAAAAATTTTACTGTAAATTAAAATGTATATAAAAAATAATTAATATAAAATTTATTATTTAGATTTTTAAAATTAGAAATTGTATACATTATTTCAGATTGATTACTAAAAATACATTTTTAAAAGCAATTATTTAAATATATTAATTAATTAATTTAATAATTTAATATGGTTATCATTAAATAAATATATATAATTAAATTTTTAAAATATAAATATAGATTTTGTTGTTGTACATTTTTATTATATTAAAAAAAATAGTATTTTAATAATAAATTTAGTACAAAACAACTATATTATTAACTTTTTTATAATTCAAATAAATTTAATAATTTGGTTTAATATTATTACAGTTTTAAAATATTATAAATTTATTTGAAATATATATTTAAATTCGATTTTATTTTTTTTATTAACTCGGTTTTTAAATAAGATGTATATAAGAATGGTTGAGAAATTATATTCTAATAAATAAATTTTAAATTCTTATCTTGTACTTTTGTTAAAGTCAAATAAAATATAAAATAAAAAATTTTAAGTTTAAAAAAGTAATTCTTTTATTTATTTATTTTAATTAAAAAAAATATTGTACCATGAGTATTGCAAATTTAGTTATAAAATCTACTATGTATATACAAAACTCATTCTCATGTTTATACGGCGCCAACTCTTTTTATTACTTATTTGGTGAAGTCTCTGTCGGAATATCTCATGCAAGCTTTTGCATATGTTTAAGTTTTACTTTTTTCTATGTTATTCTATAAACGAAAGATTTCTTAGACTTCATTTGTTATTTTACATTTTATAATGTAGTTTTTCTTACAAAAAGCTAAAACCTGTTTATAGGCCCGACCTGAGGAACGTTGGGTAAGTTTTAAACTTTTAGTAGAAATAATATAACGTTTGATTTGAATCAAATCTAAACAATTTTCTTATAGTAATTTGATTCTAAATCCAACCAAAAAATACATTTTATTTTAATTGATGTTTTTCAATAAATAAAACAGTAATCGACCGTATCCTAAAATCTTTTGCAACTTGTTTCACAATTTGTTTTAAAATTTTAAATATTTAAATTTATTTTTTCTAATATTAATTTTGATAGGTGTTTTGCATTTACCGATCGTTTTTTAAAAATTTAGCTATTATTTTAATAATAATTGACATTTTATTTTCAGATAAGAATGGTTTTATTATAAAATTTATATCTAAATTTGTTATTTTTTTAATAGAATTGTAAAAAAATTTTTGCTACCACTTTTTTCAAAAACCTTCATTTTAAATCTAAAGAATTTTTATCAAATGAAACATAACTTCATCTCAGATATATATCAAAATATCATATGAACTATTGTTCGCTTATCAAAAAATGCGCGCATTCTGTTTTAAAAAACTAGAATTACTTTTTGGATAAACAATAATAATGTAAAGAATACATTAATATTAAATAACTTGAATCTAAGCGGATGTTAATTGAAACATTAATCTTTTTTTGTAGTTGTGCATACCTGAACGAGATTTGAGTTTATTGAACACAAGTTTAATTGAACTTATGCTCTAAAACAACTAGCTAACCAATAGCATTGAAACCAGTTTATATTACCTTTAGTTGAGACTAGAATTCCCGATATAAAAAGCAAGCTCTGAACTCTCAACTGAAAGAAAAAAGAATAAAAGACTGAAGAGAATTAAATCTTTTATTATTTGTGTAGAATTGTTTTTTTAAGTTTTTTATTTTAATACAAATATTTAATATATATATTTAGAAAATAAAATTTCGTTTTGTAAAAATGTAAGTCTAATGAAATTTCGTATTTGCTTCACTTAAGCTTTAGCCTACTTTGAGCGATTTGTTTGTATTAATAAAAAGAAATAAATTAACGAAGTATAAAGTGATTAAGTTTTAAAATAATTTTGATTTGTAAATCCAATCAAGTGACTAATTGTGTTTAGTAAAATGGGAGTGAATTGAATAAAAGATATTTTCTGGACATGATTAACGTTACATTAATTGGTCGCAGCGGTGAGATAAAATGACGAATAGTCAATATTGTTCGCAATTTTGAACAAATTTAACCTTAATTGTATTATTTATTTATTTCTTAAATTATTTAATTTAAAAAAATTTATGTTAAATTAGTTGCTAACACAACTTATTTTATTGATTTATCATTATTTTACTTGACATGCAGTCAATCATTCGACAATAATCGATTCCTGACCAAAGGAGAATAGCATTGTTTTTTTTTTGGTAAATCAAAAAAATATTTTAATTTTTAAATAATAAATTTTTATATAAAAATAAATATATAAAAAAACTAAATATTTACAAAAAGAAATACATGTAAATAAATTTAATTTATATACAAAGTTCTTAAAAACTTTAAGTATACATTAACTTATATTTTTACTGTAAATCTCTCACTGTTATATATGAGAGATTTAATAACTTTATTATTAATAGTATAATTATTATTTAAATATAATAACTTTAGATGTAATTATTAAGAAATAAATAATTAACTTTATTATTTTCCAAATTTATTATAATATTTGCATTATCTAAATCGATAAAAATATATTATTTAAATAATTTCAAATTTGTTAAAATTAAATTAATTTGTATTTAATATTAATTTAAAATTAGACATAGCTCACATAAATATATAATTTTATAATAAAATTGTTAATATTATAATTTTAATCAATTACACATTTATAAATTACACATAATTTAAATATATAAACAAGTTTAAAATCTTAATTAAACAAAATTTATTATTGTTAACTTATTAATAATATAAATTATTACAAATCACCTTATAATAATACTATATTATATTTAATATACATTTTTATATTATTTGTATTTGGGAATTTATAAGTTTGCACAATTTAATAAACAAATTTAAATTATTTTTGTTATATTTGCGATTTTCTATGGCCATTTCCGATTTATTCCCGCATATTATGCAGTTTTTAATAACCATCTCCAAGGCATTTTTGGCAATTTTATTGTCGTCTCTGGTCATCTCCAGTCCATTTCTGTCACATGTGTTGCATTTAATAATTATTTCCAAAACAATAACAGCACATGTCTTATAATTTCCTGCCATTTATTGCTAATTTTCTTATAATTTTCAAGCTATTTATTAATATTTTTCTAGCCATCTCCAGGGCGTTAGTAGTATATGAATTACTTATTTAGTTTTCTTAAATATAAAATAAAATTTATTTCTTTAACTGGAATCTCTAGGTTATTTGCAGCAATTTTTATTTAAAAAACAATTTGTTGTGTTAATTTAATACTTAATAAAACAAAAAATTATATAATTAATCATTTAACTTTATAATGTAAGGTTTTTACATCACAATATTAATAATAGAAATTTATTTATTATAAATGAGGATTTAAAATATTTAAGTTTTCATTAAAAAAATAAATTATATCAATTAATATTTTGAATCTAAATAACTGTAATTTTGAAAATATTAATACTAAATTTTAAGTATAATTTTTATTTATTAAATTTATGGCCTAAAATACAATTTGAGAGTAACTGTTTTGGCAATATTTTCACAACCTTTTTAAAATCTTATTTTACATCTATACTAAATTTTTAAATATTCAATACAAAAAATATTATTTATTTTTTAACCGCAGTCAGCTGGTTAAGATTAAGCTAATAATTTAGAATGTTATTTCAACAATCTAATAAAAATTCATATAAAAATATGCATGAATTAAACATTATATTTTAATATTTATTACAGTTTATTAATAAATTGTATTTAATAGCTCAAATATTTGGATAATACAAAACGCAAATTTTAAAATACAATTGATTAATATTTAAAATTAATTATTTAATCAGTCTATTGTATTTTATATATTATTATTTTAATGCTTGTACTAAATTTAAATATTAAATTTAAAATAAAAATTATATCTGACATAAAATTAATTAATTAATTGTTTCGACATAAATTTAATTATTCATTATTATTTTTAAAAATTTTTCTTAAAAAAATATTTTTTTATTATGTATAAAGTTAACATGGTAATGGTAAATTTAATTTGTCAATTTTTTGCTTAATCCATCTTTTTAATTCCTGAATTTGATTAAGTTTACTTTGGGTTTACTCGGAGTATTTCTGAAAGTTTTTTATTGAAATTGCAATGAATTTGATTTTATGTCATATGTATAGAAGACACATTCCGCTGCTATAACCTCTTTTGCAAATATGAATGTGTCGACTGCGATTCACATAAAATAAGGATAAAAATAATTTATTTATATAAAATAACAAAACAAAATTTTTTATTTGCAACTGTTATATTTAACCTCCATAACCAACTACTATACCCGATTTCCATTTCCAATTTCCATACCCGATTTTCATTTCCAACTTTCATACCCAATTTCCATTTTTGACTTCCATACCCGACTTCCATTCAAAAATTTCATACCCGACTTCCATTTCCAACTTCTATACCCGACTACCATTTCCAACTTTCATACCCGACTTCCATTTCCAATTTCCATACCCGACATCCATTCCCAACTTTCATACGCGACTTTTATTTCAAACTTTCATACCCAACTTCCATTCCCGACTTCCATACCCAACTTTCATACTCAATGTTTATTCCCGACTTCCATACCCAACTTTCATACTCAATGTCCATTCCCGACTTTCATACCCGAAATCCATTTTAAACTTTTATACCCAACTTCCATTCCCGACTTCCATACCCAACTTTCATACTCAATGTCCATTCCCGACTTTCATACCCGAAATCCATTTCAAACTTTCATACCCAACTTCCATTCCCGACTTCCATACCCAACTTTCATACTCAATGTTTATTCCCGACTTCCATACCCAACTTTCATACTCAATGTCCATTCCCGACTTTCATACCCGAAATCCATTTTAAACTTTTATACCCAACTTCCATTTCCGACTTCCAAACCCGACTTCCATACCCAACTTTCATACTCAATGTCCATTCCCGACTTCCATACCCAACTTTTATACTCAACGTCCATTCCCGACTTCCATTCCAACTTTCATACCCAACTTCCATTCCCGACTTTCATACTCAATGTCCATTCCCGACTTCCATACACAACTTTTATACTCAACGTCCATTCCCGACTTCCATTCCAACTTTCATACCCAACTTCCATTCCCGACTTTCATACTCAATGTCCATTCCCGACTTCCATTCCAACTTTCATACCCAACTTCCATTCCCGACTTTCATACTCAATGTCCATTCCCGACTTCCATACCCGACTTCCATTTCAAACCTTTATACCCAACTTCCATTCCCAACTTTTATACTCAATGTCCATTCCCAACTTCCATACTCGACTTCCATACCCAACTTTCATACTCAATGTCCATTCCCGACTACCATACCCGACTTCAATTTCTAACTTTTATATCCAACTTCCCGACGGGTATGTAAGTCGGGTATGGAAGTTAGATATGGAAATCGGATTTGGAAGTCGGGTATGGAAATCTGGTACGGAAGTCATGTATGGAATTCGGGTATGGAGGTTAGATACAACAGTTGCAAATAAATTTTTTTTATATAAATAAATTATTTTTATCCTTATTTTATTTGAATCGCAGTCGACACATTTATATTTGCAAAAGAAATTAAAGCAGCGGAATGTCTCTTCTATAGTCATATGTTTTCTGTAAAAGAGAACAATTATATTGTTGTTCACGTATAGGAGTTTTATTTAGCATGCCCGGGAGCTGTTTCTCCGCACAATTGAGAGTTTCATTTTACTCAGGTGACAACTTCGCTTTTAGGTACAGTATAATAGCTTTGAATGCTTTTATAGTTTTAAAAGCACAAACCTAAATGCTCCAAATACATAATTTGTGGCTAAGCCGGTCGTACGCTACAAATTAACGGTGCTTGGTAAACATTCGCTGGTTATCTTACCCCCAAATTTTATTAAACTTCTTAAATGGAGTTTAAATTCAGTACCTGTTAGTAAAGTTAGACTTAAAACAGTCCGACGCATTGCCCACAGCACCAGTCTAACTGGATTTACGTATAGGTTGAGTTTTAGCTTTGTAATAAATTAATACATTTAATAATTAAAATATTATTTAAGTAATTAATAAATATTATTTTTAAAATTATTTTTAAAAATTTAATTTAAATCAGTATGAAATTATATGTCGGAAAAAGCGACTTAAATAATTTAGAATCATATATTATTTAAACATAATCAAATATATTTTTGTACATATTTGAAATTAAATATTTAATAAATTTCAAGTGTTACAGTTTAACAAATAAAACATTATTAAAGAATTTTAAATTTAATTTGTTTTAGTTAATAATTATTAAAATTTATTGATTTAATTAAATTGATTTAATTTTTTTAGATAAACTTATAAATATTTATATCTAATATCTATTTAATAAGGTTTGTTAAATTATTTTAATTAGTTTGTTTCTATTTTGATATTGTATCACTTAATTGCTGTAAGTATTTACAACATTTATTTTAATATTATTCATCAAGTCATTTTATCAAATTATAATGTGTATGCATGATTATCCCTTGGTCAATCTTAATGACATACTGTAAGAAATAATTTAATCTCCTATTTTATGCCATAGATCTGAAGTGTTTGAACGGATTGCTAACTCCATTCTTCAAATTCTGAATTATTGTCTATCAACCGGTCTTGCGGATACAAAAAATATTAGAAAATTATTTTAAAACATATTAAATTTAAAAATTAAATTTTTTAATTGTTTTATATACAATTGGTATACATTTTACCAATATTTATATTTTATTAAATTTTGAATTAAAATTAAATGTTATAGCGTTAAAATTACAGTTTTTATAAATTAACATTCTTTGATAATATGAAATTGTTTATTGTAAAAATCAATTAATATTAAACATATTTCTACAATCAAGTTTATGTATTGATTACAATAAATAAATATTATAATTTTAACCATTTTACGCTGACATAATTAAGTGTAATTATTTTTCTAATTTATCCAATATTGCAAAAAATTATTTTATTATGTGATTACTCAAGAACACATTGGATTTTCTCTACATTTAATAAAATTATTAAAATAAATATAAAATTATTTTAAGTATTTTATAAATTTATTTTAACCAAATTTTATTTAAAGCTGTTATTGTTATTCAAAATAAATATTTATAAAATTAAATTTTATAATAAAATATTATTGGGAAATTTTAAATCAAACTATTATATTAAATTTCTTAACTATCTATTAGATTTACATAATATTTGGGCAAACTATAATTTATTTTGGATATAATTTTAGATTTTATGTGTTTTACTTTTGGAAATAATTTTAAATTATATCTATTTAATGAACAATAATATAAAATTTTATTTTTCAAAAGCTAAAGTTTAATAATTATTTTTTAAATTAGAATTTTTATATGTTTATTTATTTTTAACTTTGCTAAATTTATTTAATACCAATACTAAAAAAACAAAAAATATACAATATTTTTAACAATTCAATAAATAACTTTAATTTGATAATTATCAGAGTTGACCAAATTGACACCGCCGGACATTGCAAAGCGTAAGTTAATTGTCATATTAACCAAAGTTGTAGTACAAAGCTAGCATGGTAATGTAAAATTTTATATGTTAAAAATTAACTAGCATTTAGCATTAAAAATAAAATAAAAAACCTAAATTCTTATAACAAATTTTAAAACAATTTAATTCATGTATTTATAGTGATATCCTTATTAAGACAACCACACAAAAATTATCGGCTGTTACAAAGTGTGACATATTTATTTTTATTGTTCTGAATAATATAATAGTTTAAATTTTATACAATACATTTAAATTTGTTAAACATTATAAACTTTAGATACATTTTATTTATTTGCATTTTTAGTAATAAATAATTGAAAATAATTTAAAGTAACAAAAATAAAAAAAACAAAATGTAAATAAAAATATTTAGAAAAAGTACCATTAACTCTTACCAAATTGTTGAAAACTGTAATTTATTAATTTAGTTTAAAAATAATATTTTTAAATTAAAATATAAAACCAATTTGTAATATAAATTGTAATTAGATTTTGAAATAAATAAATAATAAATCAAAATCGTAAAATAATGAATTGTTGGCTTTGGAAAGCACCAGAGTTTATACCGAAAAAACAAAAATGTATTAACTTTTTTTATGTTATAAATAATATTTAAATTTATCTAGTAAACAATTTTTTCATTAAAATTGTTTTTTATCCACAAATATATAAATTATATTGCAATTTTCTCAAACAATTAATTATAAAAATTAAATTTTTTTAAAAACATTTACAGTTTAATGTTAAAATATTTTTAATAAAATTAATGGTCGTTAATAATAATGTTCAATTTTAACAAGTTACAATTATTATATTTAAACTGTTAAAAATGTATTATTTTATTTTAATAAATTCAATAAGAATTACATTTATGTTAGGATGTTTTCAAATAATAATTACCTTTTATTTTTATGTTATTACTGTTGTATTGTAAACCATCTAAACAATAGTATTGTAACTTTAAAACTGATTTACTACTAGTTTTTATTAAATTTATACTAAAATTATTAGAAACCAAAAACAACTCTATTTAGTCTTAAAAGTGTCCGCTTAGATTTGACTTTGTTTTTAATATTAAATAAATTTTTAAGATTATTTATTTTATTTAAATAATATTCGGCTTTGTAAAAAATGTGAGTTTTATATAAATTAATTTAAATCTTAGATAAATTTAAACCTATTCTAAAGATAATAAAAATTCAATATTTATATAAACAAATTAATTTAATTTAAAACAAGTTATTAAATAAATTTATAGTTTATCAAAGATTTTGTAGATATTAAAATTGGAATTGTTAAACTAATTTAACAAATATGTAATTAAATGTTGATTCAGATTTAGTAATTTATATTTAAAGTATCCAACAAACTTAACACAATAAAAACACACTTATTGAAATATAAACAAATTTTGGGTCTCAAAGAATCTCATGTAAACGCTTTATAATATTTATAATATGTATCTTATTCTTATTGTTTTTATAAATAAACAAATATTTATTTTTGTTAAGTTATATATTACTGTGTATGTTTCATGTAACTTTATTATTTGCTGCCCTCGGCTTTGATAATAACTCTAATATAATTGAGTGAAATATGTATTGTTATGATTAAGTAAATAAATGTAAAATAAGTTAAATAAATATTAATTAGCAATGTTGTCAACCGCTGGTCTACAATATTTATGTCATTGGAATGTTTGCATGTTTTGAATATTTGTTATTATGTTACATTATTCAACTATTTTGATGTTTAATGTTAATGTTTATAAATTATGATAAAAATCATAAACTATCAAAATTATTTGTTTTATGATTTTTAAAAATTTAAATTTAATAAAAAATTATATATCTCATTAAACAATAGTTTTTTCCTGGGAGGCTTACTTAAGAATTAAATTAAATTTTAATTATATTTTAGTAAAAATATATAACAATAAAATAAATTTTTATTTTTTTATTTTTTAAAAAAATTATATATTTTAATTTTTAAAATTATTTACTTGTTAAATATTAATATTATTTTTTTTTTGAATAAAGAGGTGTTGGTTCAGCTTATTGTATGTTAAAGAGTGCAATAGATATGTTTAATAAGTGTATGGCAGTTGAGCATAGTGCTAAAAACATTCGGGTTAAATCGGTTAAGTAAGTTAAAATATATTTTAAACATTAAATTTATTTAATATTTTACAATTTTTATCAATTTAAATTATTATTTTTAGTAATAATTTTTAAACATTTCAAATAATTCTATTTGCGTACAATTCATTCTATTCTATTTTTTAATTTATATTGTTATATTTTATATATTTTAAAGGTTATGTTGAAAGTTTGCGAAATATGTTTATTTTTAAAAATTATTTTAATCGTGATAAATTCATATAATATAATAGTGGAATATAAAGAAAATATTTTTCTAATTTTATTATTTAAAAATTTATGCATGTTTTAAAAAAAATTTCTTCTCACAGTTTATGAATTTCACATTTATGTTATGGCATATTTTAGTAAATAACCAAGAGACTTATGATAATTTTAATTTATAAAAACTTAAATTTTTAAATTATTATTACTAAAATTTAATTAAAATATATTTAGTTTTAATTATTGGAGAAAACATAAATATCTAACAATTTTTAAAGTATTTTTTAGATTTATTGTTTTTCTTTAACTTTGATTTTTAAAAATATAATTTTATTGTTTTTATTTAAAATAATTTTTCAACTATTAAACAGAAAATGTTTATTAACCCAAAATTTATCATATTTGTTTACCTATAAGCAAAATAACAAATTTCAAATTCTCATTATAGTCAATTGAAACCATATTAAAAATTTATAATCGATTTTATAAATTATAAAAGAAATAATTTTGCTTGTATATGTAGAGTATATAAATAATTAATACAAATTGTTATTATTTTTACAAAAATTAATAATTAATTATAATAATTTTTTAAAATTTGAAAATCAATATATAATTTTAAATTTACCAAAAAAATTAAATTAGCAAATAAAATAATTTATAAAATTTATGTATTTAATGATTAAAAATTTTAATTATTAAAAAACTGCAAATTAATTGTTCAAAAAAATAGAATTTTATCAAAATATTATTAGTCCTGCAATCACCCAATAATTATTCTTAAACAAATTTTAATTAAGTTAAAAAATCAATATTTTTTAAATAACAGTTTTTGTAAATTTTCATTTATTATTTTTATTTTTATTTTTTTTTAATGTAAACAATTTTCTATAAAACATTGTAAAGTGTAAATCTTTTATTTATTAAAAATTATATATATAGTACCGTAATACCCTACACTTACGGAATGTGTGTTTAAAATAATGTTTAGTTCATAAACGTATATTTCTATGTATACCGGCATGCCGGTATAAACAAGGATAACATAAAGTTTTTAACACATGATTTTAACTCCAATTTTAAAATTATTTTACCATTAACATGAAATAATATAAAGTTTTACCTAGTTTAAAATAAAGTAAATAAAATAAAAATCAATTATTTTAAGTTAAATATATTAAACACGTTTAATAATTTAAATTAAAAAAGATATTTTACAGAAATCGATTTTATTTTTAAAATTGTAGTTTAGAAATAGACAAAGAGAATGATGAATAGCATTTATATCAGTATTATTATATTATTATTAAATACTTTAACTAAATAATAATTTTTGATTATTCAAATATAATTTGTAATTTATTAGCTATAAAATTTTTAAAAATATTAAACACTTTAAATATAAAAAATTAGAATGCAAAATAATAACTTCAATTTAAATTTTGGAATATATTTAATATGTTAAAACTGTAATTAAATAATTTAGAATTATTGAATTATTTAAAATACATTATAATTATTTAATGGTAGTTTCGAAAAAACTGTGTGTTTTGTAATTTAATGAATATTTCATTGCATTTAAAATTATTATTTAAATATTTAAATATTTTTAGTTTTAAAATGTCTTACAAAATATAATTAATACAAAAACTTGTATTTAAAATTTTAAATTCAATTTAATATATTTATTTAATGGCTATGTTTATTATTTTGTGACTTTAAATATGTCTTAATATATAATTTCCCAATTTATTGGTCAATAAATTTCTCTTGTGTAGTCATTTATTATAATATATGTATTTCTAATTTGTGTTTACTATCGCTTTTATCATTTAAGACAACATGAAAAATTCCTAAAATAATGTAAACATATTTAGTTGTTTTAAAAACATTGTTTATTGCAAATTAGTTTTGGAAATTTCTATAAAATAATTATAGCCTGTCTAGTTTATGTTATAGCCTTAATAGTTTATGTTATAGCTTTACTAGTTTATGATATACCCTGAATAGTTTATTTTCTACTCTAGTTAATCTAAGTTATAGTTTGACTAATTTGTGTTCTATACTGATTATTTTATATAATAGTCTGATTACTAACTGATAATTTTTAGTATCATATATAAGCAATTTGTATTTTATTGAGGATTCAATATTGAATTACATTTGTTTCTAAAACTTAAATTTGAAATTTATTAAATAAAGTTATTATTTTAAGTTTTTGTTTCTAAAGTACTTTTTAATAGAGTAAGTTTCATTGAAATATTTGGGTTTATGCCGGCCTAATTGGCCATTTTAGTGCTGTTTGTGTAGAGCCGGTTTTCCTCAGACAGAATGATGCTTTGTGGTATTTGATGACGGCGTGATTAGGTTAAGCGATCAGTAAAATATATATTTTTATATAATGATTGTGGCGGTTATAGTTTTGTTTTCAACCATGTTGCTATGGTGAAAACTGTCGCAGTGCTGATAGTGCCATTTTGTCTCTGGTGGATACGAAACATCTTTCCAATTTATGTGAGGTACGTAGCAAACGAGACAATCTACGGTACTTCAGATCAGCTGGTTTTGCCGTATAGTGTTCTGGCGTAAAAGATGGTGACTGCGATATAAACGTATGAGCGCATTTAGTTGTGGATTAAACAATTGTTATGTTAAAACTATCTTTGGAGCGTTAGGCAAATGGGTAGAAAAAAATCAGCGTTAATTACAGAAATATTAAAACTTTAACTCGTATTTGCTTAATCATCCGCTCAACTAAAATAGTCTTGCTACCATAATAGCTACACGCAACAATAGAATTATCTATTTTATTTAAATATAGAATTTTAATTTAAAATTTTAATATATTGTAAACAAATAATGAATACCTGGTATATTTTAATAAAATTTTAAAAAACAACAATTTTTATTTTTACATTGAAAATTTTTTATATAATATTTTAAGATTAGATATTTTAGGTTAAATATAATTTTTATTTTAAATTTTTGTATTTTTTATATTTTAACAAATTTAATTTTTTAAAATATTTTATATATTTTATGAGTATTGTTAATAAAAATCATATTAAGAAAATATTTTTAATTACCCTTTTATTCTAAAAACTAAATTTAATTAAATTTTAATTAAAATTTATAGAAGTATTATTAAAATTGTAATTTTACAAAAAAGCGAATAATTATTAAACTGATACAATTTAAACAAAATATTTAATTAATAAAAGCATTAAATTTAGAAAAATTTTTATAAAAATTTAATTAACATTTAATTTACATTTAATTGTTAAAATAAATTTTAATTTTTTAAACAGTAAATACGAAAATAAAATAAAATTTATCTGTTATAAATTTTTTTAATAAGTAAACAATTGCTTTATACTAACTATTGTAGTTATTTATTACAACATTATTGTTAGTATAAAATTTGTTTTATTATTCTATTAACAATTCAATTTATATTATTATATTTTTATTAATTTTTAAAATTTATAAAAATTTAATTCAAACTTTTTTTCTTCCCATTATAACTATTACAATAATTTTTATTAGTATATATTAAAATTATTTTAAAATTTACAGTTTTAATTAATATTTTATTACATTTAATTTTACAAAAACAAACTTCTTATTGACATCGAAATTTATTTAATTAAACTACATTATAATTTTATATATTATGGTTAAAATAACATTAAAGTAATTAACCATAATAAATTTAAACATTTGAAAAATTAAATATAATAAACAATTTAAAATTTTTAAAAATATTTGATCAAATTTTAAAAAAACATCTTTAATAATCAAGTTTTAAGTTATATTATTTTTAAATTATTATTTTATATTTATATTTTTTAATAATTTATGTTAAAATATTAATTAATGTAATAACTTTAATATCTTATATTTAAAATCTAACTATTATAACATTTTTAAAAATATTATTATAAACAAATATATAATTATTATTCTATTTTTACACTAATATATAATTTAAAAAAAATATATTTTGAGCATTAGTTCACTTTTCATTAATCTCGAAATTTTCCCCCTATTTGAACATAAATTTTTATTTAATTTTGTTAATTAAAAATTAAAAAAAAATTTAAATTATTTGCGAAATCGGTCGATAATCAAAGAAAATTTTTTATTTTAGTTAAAATTAGCAAAAGTAACAAAAGTATTGTATATAAAAATTAATTTTTTCAAAATTTTAAATGACAAAATTGGCCAAAATTTTAAATATTTAACATACAACATCCTGGCAGGCTGGCGCAGTGGTCAAGGCGTCCGACTGCAGTTAAGTCTAACTTAACAAACAGGTAGTGGGTTCA
>JAQFXP010002407.1:0-15270 GCA_034693685.1 Belba bartosi
CGAAGAGGGGCACCAGACCTGTCGTCGCCAACAGCGGGTCCTGATTAGGGCAGCACTGAATGCGCAACTTCTGAGACTTAGTGCAGTAGCCAAGCCATGCCCAACCACTTCCCTGGACGGCCGCCGCAGACGCAGACATCTGTGTCTTGAAGTTGTCGAACGACGTAAACGACTCCTTCAGTGCATTCAATAGATCCCCTTTGGGTTCACCGCCTCCTTTGGGGGACAGGTTCTGCCAGAAGATCGAATGGTTTATATGTCCGCCGCCGTTGAACCGCAGCACCGGCTCTAACGCTATCTGTGCCGACACGTCATCTGTGGTTCAGGTATTGACAAAAGAGTTGAAAAGGTTTGCATAAATCGATATATAGTGTTCAGACATTACTGGCAGTGATGGCCGAATGGAGCTTCTCTTCGGCCACATTCAGATTGTTGACATACGTCTGATGGTGTTTCTGGTGATGGATCTGCATTATCTCAGCGCTGATCACCGGTTCCAATGCATTGTAATCGTAGGGCAGGTCCGGAAGTGTGTGCTTCCATCGACGGCCGGCGACCGAACTGATCGCCACTCGAGCGCCGATTCGGTCACTCTTTTGCAAAACACTTTCGCAAAACAAATGGCTTTTAATCAATAAAATTGTTTCTAATATTTGTCATTAATTACCACTTAATTGCCAATAAATGTCTTAAATTGTTGATTAAATGCATTATGTCTTCAGTAATCTCTGTCTATCACTGAATCAGATCTAAGTCTATTCATAAACTGTTTCTCAGTTTTAAGTTTTGTTTTAAACGCAAATAAGTTATTATAGTCTTATATTTGAAATAATATATAATAATATTGGAAATAACTATCGTATCAGTCGTCTCATACAGTCTACTCATATTCATATCATATGAATCATATCAATTGGGTTTTGTCTGCTTTTAGTCTTAATTTTGTTTTTAATTATTTTATGGAAATTTTTAATACAATTACTTATTTTTTAATTTTGCAATTAATTTGAATTAATTTATTTAATTACGAATTATTTTATTTCAGTGTCAACTATAAAGAGTATAAATTGTATTAATGACTCGTAAACTAATTTATATTACGATTCGTAATATACGATGACTAGCATTGAGTGACTATAATACCCCTATTTTCTACCCTCCTATTCAAACCCAACTAACCAATCAAAACAAGCAATAAAAGCCAAACTGTTACAGTAGTACAATATTCATAAATAATTTGTATATAAACGGGGATAAAATGTAGGGATGGGTTGGGTTGGGTTGGGTTGCTTTGAATATTCGTTTGTATGTACGATTAAGCTATTTATTCAAGTGAATGTAAAATCAATTTTGACATGATCGGTGCACGGATAATTTTTACAAACAAATTTTCAGACAATAGTATTGACTCGTGAATAAAACTCAATTTCTATTATCTCAATAACATCTGCATTTTATTCCTAAACATATGTTTAACTAAAGAATCTAAAATTTATTTATTTGAAACACTAAACAATACAAGATATATAATTGTAAATAAAAGATAAAAGATATATACAGAGTAGAAATTTTAATTTAAATATTTTCAATTACCCCAATAAAATCTAACAAGTCGAAAATTAAAAAATGGTTTTGTTTTTTAACTAATATTTTTACGGATTTTTTTAAATAAGTGGTCAAAACATATAACAAAACAAAAGAAATGTACGTCATTTGTGGAAACAAATAATTATAGTATTTTGATTTGCTTAAAGCCTATAACAAAACAAATATGTTTTAGTCCTTTTATATATAAACAAAGATACGAGTATAGAAGCGCTAATCTTATTATATAAAAAAGTCAATTAATTATAAATATTGAATGAAAATGAATGATAAAATGGTATTCAATAAAAACAACTGAATTTAATGTGATTTCAAAAATTGAGTTATGATTTCGGACTAATTGTTAACCGAAACGAGACAATGGAGGAGAAGATGAAGCACCAGCAGCTCGAGGCGAACCGTCGCGAGAATATACTGGTGATGCGACTCACCACCAAAGAGCAGGAGATGCAGGAGTACCTGGTCTGTACCTGCCCTTACTCTTTGACTTACACCCATTGCTACCATTGCTTCGATCGCTTCCATTGCCTCCATCTTTGCCACCGACTCTTCGCCTAATTGTTTACATTTAGTTACCACTTAATAGAGAGCGCTCGGCAGGAGTCGGACGGTTTGAGGGACTGGAAGTGCTTTGTATTTAACATATCATCTCTTATTTAGTCATATGTTGTTAGGATTTGCCGCTAATTATCGGATTTTATATTAATATTTGGTTTTAATAATGTTTTTGTTTATTGTGTCCGTTATTGCAGAGTCAGATCCAAGAGCTGAAGCAGACTCAGGTGCCGACCAATGGCCAACTCCAGAGCACTTTAATAGATCCGGCGATTAATCTGATGTTCGAATCGATGAAGAAAGAAGTGGACACTTCTCGGGCAAAGGTCGAGGAAATGCAAAACGAGTTGAACGCTTGGAAGTTCACTCCAGACAGGTATCACTCAATTGATTCTATTTAATATGTTTGTGTCGTTTGACTAACAGTTTAGTAATATTTGTATTGATTCTGATGGACAGTACGACCGGAAAGCGATTGATGGCTAAGTGTCGGCTCCTATACCAGGAGAACGAAGAGTTGGGCAAAATGATAGCCTCCGGACGTATTGCCAAACTGGAGGGCGAGCTCGCACTCCAGAAGAATTTTTCCGAAGAGCTCAAGAAGAGTCAATCGGGTCAGACATTTGTGGCAATTATTTTTTAAATGTTTTTTAAATTAGTTTTTCTTAAATTCAATCATTCATTTTATTATAGTTTTGAGTAATAGTTCAAAAACGACGGTTAAGTCATTAAGAGTTTAATAAAATGTTTTGAAATATTTATATAAGTTTTAAAATGAGTTTAAAGTTTGAATTTTTTGGCTAAAAATGATTTGTATTTAATATTTTGTATAAATATTGGCAGAAATCGATGAATTTCTACTGGAATTGGACGAAGACGTGGAGGGAATGCAAAACACTATTTATTATCTTCAGCAACAGCTCAAAGAGTCAAAGGAAAAGTTGGCTAAATATGAAGCCAATGATCGACAACAATGTGTTCAACAAAACGCAAACAATTCAACCAATTCTTTGAGTAATTCAAACAATTCATTGAATACTTTGGACACGAATTCAAATTCAATTTCTAAAGCATTTGAGCGAACGTTAGAAAGTAGTAGAAGTAGTAGTAGTAGTGATAGTTGTCCCAAAGTGGGAGAGGAAGGTGTGGACACAAACAATGGCTCCGAACAGCCGACAGATCCGGTGCTGAACGACAACCACAACATGAACTCTGCGGTTGAGGTTGAGGTCGACAACAGTGTCAACAGTAGTACTGAAGTAGAGTTTGATTCGGAGAAGAGGTCTGAATCGGTCGGTAATAGTGAACAAACGGTTGACTCAATTGTTTCGAAACCAAATCACAACTACTTATCAAAAACAGTGCAAAAAACGACTAATAATTTAAATAATGATTTGATAATTAATAAGAGGACGTCTTGTGCCGCCGAACCAACTGATGATCAGTTGGTCATCGATGTCGACGAGTATAGGCCGGCCGTCAAACTCGCAAAACTGAACAACTCTTCCGACAACTCTTCTATTATCAGTACTTCTTGTTCTGTCGCCACCGATGGCGAGGAAGTAGTGGACGAAGACATTGATTGTCGCAATGTTTCCAAACATTTGTCAAATAATGATTTGATTTCGAATTCTAGTGAATCGCTGACTAATCCAAACACAAATGTCTGTCAACTTATGACTAATTGTATTGAAATTAACGGCCAATCGAACCAATAGAGCAATGATTTGATGAAATATTTCTTTTGTTTTTTGTTGTAATTTTGATGTAATCTTCTCTTCAGTTGTCATCAAATGTCTGTTATTTTTCTCTTGAGTTTCGATTTAAATAAATTTTTTTCAATTAGTTATTCTCTCAATTAGTTTGACTTTAAATTATGTTTTTTTTCTTCACTTCTCTTGTATTTAAATCATTTATTTTTTTAATTATCATTTTTGTTGTTTTGTTTTTCTCATTTCACAATCAATTCAATTGTTTTTTCTGTTTTGTTATTCTTAACAATCGATTACATAAATTATATTCGTCTTTGAATTGCAGTACATCTCAAACACAAAACACAAATTCAATTCTGAATATCATTATTGAGAGAAGATATGACTGTTTTTATATGAATATGACTTTAATTTGTTGTTTGTTTACTCCAAACTTCAATTAAATATTTGCTCTGTTTTTTAGAATACACTTTAAAAACACTATCAAAACAATAGTTTTTTTCCAATTTAATTAATTAAACTAAAAAAATGCTCGATTTTGTGCAACATTTTTCAAATATCGAAATTTCCGAATACACTACAGATAACTGAATATTTGTAAATCAATTACTTTATTATAAACACTAAAAATACTAAATATACTGAACTATAAAGACTCGAAAGTTTTAGAACTTATATATATAATATATATATATATATAACTGAAAAGAGTTGTTGTTTTGCAAATTTATGTTCCGATTACCGGTAGATTCAATGCATTTTTCGCTACTCTTCGATATTAGACGTAATGTTGTTATTATATTCTTATTAATACTTATTGATAACAATGAGAAAAACTGATTGTATTTATTGAATTCATATATAAATCCGATTTTTAATTGATGTTTAGATGTATCACAAAATTAATGGCTTTTTCTGATATTTTTCTCAACTTTTCTGTGAATTTCTTTTGCATTTTTCTTAATAATTTATAAATGATTTTTCCCCCAATTATTACAAATCAAAACATTAATTATATAATAATTTTTAATTTTTAAATATTATTTGGTATAAAAAATAGTTGTATTTTAAAAACTAAATCTTATTTGAATTCTTAAATTATTATAATTAATAATTATTTTATTATAATTTTCAAATTTGACTAAAACTAAAATATTACAAAAAGACCGAAACGTTTGAAAAATAAAAGACTAATTGAATTATTTTCAATTATTTGTGATTTAAAGCAATGTTTAATTTAATTTGACAAGTTTATTTTTAAATAATTCTTTATTAAATGGAATGTATGGCAAATGACACTCGAAATACAAATATGGAATGCAATGAAATTTTTTGTATAAAACCTAATAATTGTTTTTATTAAAAAAACAAAACATCACTTAATTGGACGGATATTCTCAAAAGTGTTGTTTCAAAAAAAGTATTTTACATTAAAATCAAAAACAAACTTGGTTGTACCGGTAGTTCACACTGTGTTTAGGCACTTGTCGTCATATTAACAATAATTTTTTGTCCGAATTTTTGGTATTTTGATTGAAAAATGTGTAAAAAACATGAGATTCTAATTAAATAGAAAATTAAACATAATTTTAAAGCTTAACATATTATATAAAAAATTGCTATAAAAATGATATTCAAAAAATAATAACCAAAACTGTGTTCTGTGCTCTCAAAAGGAGAGAATGTGTCGGAAAAGATAAATAATCCAAAACTGAGTGTAAAGTTCAAAAATCAGACAAAATATATGGAAATTATTTGCAAAAATTATTTTGATATTTACGGCTCTTTTTATAAACAAAATAGAATTAAAGTAATGGCAGTTACTATCCATTTATGGTTCGAAACCATTGACATTCGGATCAGATCCAGAGCGGTAGAGGTCAGTTGTGACGGAACTCCTTCTCCGACTTTGAATTCCCACTAAAAATAAATTTTAATTTAATAAAACATTCAATAAATTAATTACAAAATAATAAAAAAAAGCAAAAAAGTATTCGAGACCTGAGAACTCATCTTTCCGTCGCCGCCGCTACTGAAGGCCAGAACCCGTAGTTTATAGACTTTTCCGGGAACTAAGTCAGAAATAATAGCTTTGAGTTCTCCGCCGTCTAAGTACTTATAAACCTCTGATGCACTCGATATCGGCTGATCCGACTCCCAGTACCGGACTTTATAACCGATTATAGGCTCTTCCGCATTAGTCAGTGTTGTGATGCCTCTCCAGGTGACCATAACTGAGTGAGAGTCGAGTGCCGTTATGTTGACACTAGTCGGTTGCCGCTGTGGAGCCGCCTTATAAGTACGGGCCAGAAACGGCTCACTTTCCGGTCCACTTCCGGCGTCATTATACGCCATAACACTTATGTAATACTCTGTGTCGGGAATTAACGCCACAATTAGGCCCCAGGGGTCCAGTCCTCGATTCAATAGTGTGAGAGAGTCCAACTGCTGGTCCTTATTGTTCGGCCAGTATTTGATTCGATGTCCAATAAGTCTTCCTCTGATCTTCTCCCGAGTCATCTCCAGAGGCGCCCACGAAATGTTCAGTGCAGTCGAGTTATAGGCCACGGCATACACCTGATTGGGCGCCACCTGAGGCATACTCTCGGCCGAGTAGACAATTGCCGGCTCACTGATCACTCTTCCGGCGCCCATCGCATTCATGGCCTGAACTCTCACTGAATATCGCTTGAAATAGTTGTCTTCTCCGACGTGGACGGCATACATGTTGGTGTTGCCCAATGAGGTCAGGTTTTTGGCAATGTATGGATCGTTTTCTCTCATCTCTTCGGCTCTGGTTTTGAACAAATATTTTATTTAATTTAAATAAATAAAAATATTTAATACAAATACAAACCTATAATAGATTTGATACCAAATTTCGGGTGCATTCCAGTCCTGTGGTGGCAATGGGTCCCAATTGATAGTTAAAGTTCCGGCTTTACCGCCACCGCCGCCAACATTTGCCGGCGCTTTGAACGGAACAGCTTTATCTGTATTGTATTGAGGGCTGGGATCTAAAGAGAAAAAAATAATAATTAAAAACGAAAATTATGAAACCAATGACTGACCAGAAGGCGGTCCCAATCCCAGATCATTGATAGCGGAAACTCTGAACTCATATGAACTCCAGGGCGACAATACGTCCCGAATATATGAGAACCTTCGGGCGGCGTTTCGAGGATCGGTCTGAAAGCCCGAGTTATAGTCAGACACATTGACAATAGGCACCCAATTTTGGTTATGATTAGTCCGTCCCTCAACCATATAGGCCCAGATTCGGCGACCATTTTCCGAACCGTCACTCCAATGAATTTTAGCCGAAGTGGCCGTTAGATCTTCGGCCAATACCGCCCCGGGAGCGCTCGGCGGACCCGACACCTGTAGGCGAGTCCGGGCATTGTTTTTGCCGACCGATGTCTTCACTTCGCAAACATAATCTCCGGCTTCGGAGAGAGTTATGTTATTCAGGCGAAGAAATCCGGTATAAGTGCCTAAAGAAGAGTTGAAATTACACTTAAGTTTAGAGCAAATGATAAGTAATTTTGTTTGTCTTCAATACCTTCAGAAAATTGAGGCATTTTTGTAAAATTAATTCTCAATCCGTTGTGTCTCCAAATATAGGCGACATCTAAGGCCGCGTCCGTGAACGCAGAACAGGGCATCTCCAGTGTCTCATTGACTCGGCGTTCGTATGAGACGGACGGCCCTTCGTATATTCGGGGCCTATTGAACACGCGCAGGTAGCCCTGCGTTCGATCGAAGCCCAGGTCATTTCTAGCGGTGCACGTATAGAGACCTTCGTCTGAGACCTGAACCGGATTTATAGATAGAAAACCGTTCGGAAGGATTCGAACTCTGCCGGCGACTCCACCTATTCGAGAGCCTGCAGTAGAGATGTCAACAATTATTTGATTTTATTTTAAATTGCAAATATGCATACCTTCTCTTTGCCACTCAAACACTGGGAATGGTATGGCTTCGGGAACGCAAGGGATCGTAATGTTGCCGCCCTCTGACGAGTAGGTCTCGATCTCTAGCGGGTGCTTCCGGAAAGACGGCGCCATCGATACGATCCTGAGCTGACCACTCGTGAACGCACTGCCCAACTGGTTGTAGGCCTTGCACTGATACATGCCTTCATCTCTGTCCGGTATGAGCCCATCGATTGTCAGAATGTTTTCCTTAACGATATACCTGTGCCTGTCTTCGGGCGACAGCGAGTTATCCATAACGGCTAGAGATCTATCTTTAATTTCTTCGCCATTTTTAAACCACTGGTAATAGACTTCAGGAATACCAAACGCCTCACACGTCCAGACCAGGGGACGGGTAGCACCTCTTTCAATCACTTTGTTTCCCAACTTGATTGTGAACACCGGTAGTGCTGTTCGAATGCAAATTGCAATACAATCAAAATATCAGTTTTTGAGCTCAAACATACTTTTTCTAAACAATTTTTAACTCATATTTCACTTACACTGAATACTTAGCATAACTTTCTTCTGAATGACATCCCGTCCAGATGTAACTGTGCAGATATAATCGCCCATATCTTCGACCTGGACTTTAGGCAAATTCAAGACTCGGTTGTGATTAGAAGTGTATGCGTTCTCCGGCAGTCGACTCGTCACACCGGAACGGCTCCAGTTATACGCCGGCACTGGATATCCATAAGCCATACACTCTAACCGCACATTCTCTCCGGCCAACGGCGCTTCGGGAAAGGCTTTCGGAAAATTGTTTGGAAAAAGTAGTTTTTGACCACTACTGGCAGGGTCTACAATCAATGGAAAGAAAGGTCCGGTGCGGCCGGTGCTCGATATAACTGACTGGACATTACAGCTATAGTTGGCTCTATCGATCTTCTCCAACGACGAGAAGTATAGGTTCCCGTCGTGTGAGACAAACACTCGTCTGTCCTCTTCGACAAAGTTCGGGAATGAGTTTCGGGTCCAGTAGTAGTTGACGCGCGGGTGGTGTTGGGGCGGATCACATGATATCGATTTACCCCAATATTCTTTGCCGTAATCGGGAGATCGCTTTTTAGTGAACTCTCCGATGTCTGCAATCATTACATTACGTATTCAATCAATTTTTGACAATTTTTATATACTTTTTACAAGTGTTTCGAACAAACAATTAATTATATATTTCATTGAATTGAATATAAGTTTAATTGTTATTAAAGTTAAAAAGAAAATCAATTGAAAAGAAAGGAAATGAACGGAAATACTAAAAACTAAAGTTCAGGAAATTAGATAAATAAATAAAAAGTGAAGTTGTCTTACATCCAAAGCTCAATTGAACGGTTTGACTGATTATTATTCCGAACCGGTTCTCAGCGGTGCAGTGGTATTTGCCCCTATCCTGGGTCTGTTGCGGGTTATATATAGTCAACATTCCATCGGTTTGTGTGACGCGAACGTCGGACAACGGGTCGATATATCTCGAGAGGAGCCGATTGTTGACGTATTCCTCTTTATACCACTTGTATATCGGGGTTGGATAGCCGTCGGCAACACATCTGATCGATACGTAATTTAATTGACTTCGACCTTACAGTCGATTAAATGATTAAATTTGAAGCTAATCTCAAAACAATAAATTCAATTACCACTCAAATCAAAGACGGCATCCTTGGGCTCCTTTGTAAAGGTGGGTCCACGAGGCACCTGTCGTTTGTCTATTACTGTTATGCCGTAATCTGTTAATCGATTAATAGATATAAATAAAAATAATTTTCGAAAAAACGCCAAAAATTCGAACCAATATTGCGTTCAGAGACAACTGCATTAATCAGGTCTTCTTTTCTGATTTCGCAAATGTATGGCAATTCTTGGCTTTCCGTCACTCGTATTAAACCCCAACGACTGGCCGTTTGGGAAAAACTATTTAAAAAACAAATTTTAAGTCAACTTCGATTCGAACTATTAGAACAATTATTAGAACAGCAGTTGTGTGAACGCACTTATAGGCCGCGTGTTTGCCGGTGTTCTGGGCCCAGTCGAACCGGTGGACACTGTTCTCATCAAAGGGTAACCAAAGGTCGTTAATCATAGTAAAGTCGGTTCGGTCGGAGTCCCACTTCCAGGCGTTGTTACCGGTGTCGCGACCACTGGTATGCCATTTACGGTGGATCGGGTCGTTGTTCCGGAGCCAACTCGTGACGAACAGGTGTTCGTCGAGTGTATTCACACTAATCAGGTGCGCATTGTATAGAACACAAGTGTCTTCCGCTTGGATTACATTCTTGTGCGGACTTCGGGTGAACTTATAGCACGAGCTCTGGAACTCTTCCCAACCGTTCGGACAGGACTGACATATCACTGCATCGGATGAATAGGAAGGGAATAGGGATTTCAGTTTTTAGTTATCTTTAAATTGTTTTTTTTCGCATAAATATTCATTAAATAAAGTTTTAATTTCTGTTTATTATAAGTCTAATTAATTTAAATAATAAAATCGTGTTTTGGCTAAAAATTTAATTTAATTTATTTGCAAAAAGAGCTGATTTTTAAATTTAAATATTTTGCGTTAACTCTGTTTATAAAATTGATTTAAACTTAATTGTAAATAAATGTATTAATTCTTACCATAATTTACAGCAATTAATGAAAACAAATGCAATTGAATTGCAAAACGAATTATCATTTTTGAGTCAAAATATTTTGACTCAAAAATAGTTTGAGATTTAGTTTTTTGATTAATAATTACACTTTTAAGTAATGATTGAATTTATTTCTATTTTTGTATAATTGTATAAAATATTGTCACAAATCATATAAAGATTTGATTAATTAAAAAATATTAATTCAATTCAATTAATAGTTTTAAAAAATTATTTTTCAAAGACAACGCCTTTTATGACATTACGTTTGTTTACATTTTTTCAGCAAATTTTTCAATTTATTTAACATTAAATTTAATCAAAAATTAATTATAAATTGATTTAAAAGACACTTTGAATATAAGTCTAATCAAAAGCAAAGAATTTGAGATTCATTTGATATTGAAAAACAATAAACAAAAACAATAATTAAATCAAAAGTAAACACAAAATCTTATCTCAAAACACTATACTCTCCGTTGACTAACAGATAAGGTATTCAATGAATGAATCAATGCATCGGTTAATGCAATTCAAACCATTCGTATTCTCTCTCATTCTCAGGTATTTTCCCATTCAGTCTATGCTTACAATAATTGCATACAATGTTATGCTTAACTTGATTTCGAAATACCTGTATTTCTGGCTTTCAATACCACAATAATTGTGTTATTTGTTTATAACATTTGTTACTTTTTATGATACAAAATATTATTAATTTAAATTTTGATATTTTATTCTAAAAAGTTACGAAACATTATTTTGAAATATACTGTACAAGAGTGTTTTATATCTAGTTTAATATTTAAGCACAAATTTTAATTTTAATTTTAACCATAGTTATTATTTATGTTTTTATTTTAACCAAGTGCTTATATTTTAATCAGAAAATTATGCATTATCATTTAATACATATTCTTTTACTTGTGCTTAGTGTGCCTAAAGATGCACACTATATCAATGCAATTTTATATCTATATTTTTTATCTTGTTAAAATATAGAACAAACATTAAATAAATAAGGTAAGCCGATCCAGGGGTGGCATATCAGGGGAGGAATTATTTTAAACGCTAAAAATCCCATATATAAACATAAAAATTTATATTTATAATAAATTTTTACTTACAAATAGTTTAACTGAATTTAAGCCGGATTTAAACTATTTTAGTTAATTTAACTTAATTTAAACTCGATTTAGCACTGATTTAGAAAAAATTAAAAAAAATTGCCGGCTGCTTTTGGAGGCCTGCAAATCGTAAGGAAAACCTTTGCACGGACTAAATGCTAAGAGGAGGGGAATAAATGCCAATGTTCAAAATCAGAAAGGGAATTTTTGATTGATCCCCCTTATGAATTTATGATAAACAGGGAATAAAAAGCGATATCAGTTAAAAATATCCCTAATTTTGAAAATGAGTATTAATTTTTGGTTTCTAAATAAATGCCTCACTATGTTTTGCTGAAAGATTTTAAAACAAAATGAGATAATTTTGTTCAAATTGCGACTAAATACAGTTTCTACATTATAAATTAATTAAATTTAGTCTAAATTAATTTAAATTGGGTTAATTTGCAAATATTATTAAATGAATTTATTATGTATTTCAAATATTTAAAAATATTACACACATACAAAGTTATTTAGGCAATTTAAAATTTTTTAACCTAACTTTTTCTTACCCTTCTTCCAGAATTGACGAATTTTTTTAATTTTAGAATAGAAACAAAATATCATTTTAAGTTTTTATAAGTAAAAAAGATTATTTTTAAAATTATTTTTTCTTGTATTATTTTTTATTGTATCATAAAATTTTTTTATTATATTATAAATTATAATTTAAATTAAAAAACTAATTAACAATTTTGTAATATGATCAAATTAAAACTGGTTAAAAGTATTTACAAATTTTTATTAGATATTAAAGCAATAAAGTGGTAAAAAATAAAATATATCAAAAATCTATTGGTTCTAACTTAATTCTAAAATTTTTAATTATTTAAAAGAATAAATACTGTATGCAAATTACAAAAAAAAACTTACTGACTTTGTTCAATTTGTTATACTTAGTTTTTATTAATTAATTTTTATAATTTTTATCTTTGTCAAATTTTTATAAAAATATAAAATCAAACTAAATTATATTTATCAAGATAGAACTATATATTCAAAATGTATTAAAAATTAAAATTAGAATTATATTTTTAATTATTATTTAAAAAATTAATCAAAATTTTCCCTGAATTAAAAATTAGCTTTAATACATTTGATGAATAAAATAAACCCATTCCCCTTTTTTGTTTAAATTTTCTATCAATGTAAAAATGTTTTATTAAATCAATTGGAAACTAAATCTAGTACAAATTCAGTTTAAAATTACTAAATTTGGTCTAATTCTAATTATATTTAGTTAAATTGGGTATTTTTGGGTTAAATTAGATTAAATTTAAACATTATATAATAATTTTATTACGTAAGTTGCTCGTTTAAAAAATTAATCTTCTGGACACGTCTTGAACGGCTAACCATTTGGATTGCAAATATAAAATTAAAAATTTTTAATCAAAGTATATTAATAATTTTTTTACACTTTTTAACTTGCAATATTTATTTTTTAATGTTAAAAATATTTTATTATAAGTTGCCAATTAATTAATTAATTTAATATTGATTAAAATCTAACTAGCTCTTAAACTTTTAAAAATTTTGTAACATGTGCAAAAAATTACAAAACTTGATTGACGTCAAATTATTTTTGATATCAACATCATGTGAAACATTGAAGTATCAATAAATTGATATTTAAAATAATAAGTATTTTATTGTTTGTTAATTGTTAATCAATATATAGATTAAAATAACTCAAATGATTATTAAAAAACAAAACAAGTGTTGCATACAATTCAAAGAAACTGATAATTATAATTAAAAAAACAATTTATATCAAATCATATGATTTTGAATTCTTTTAAGATTTTCAATAAAAAAAAAGATAAAAGAATTAATCAATTGATTAATTTTTTACATACTATAAAAAGCAACAAAAATCAATCCATTCTTACAAACTCATCACAACAGGAAAAATGTCAAAACTGTTTGTAAGCATTCTGTTAGCGGTTTGTATCGCCCAATCGATGCAGGGTTTGGTCGTAAAGACCATTCCCGCCGGTCTCGATACCGACGCTATGATTAATTACATCAACAAAATGAACACTACGTGGAAGGTATGCATTGGTTTGGATTAGGTTTAGATTATATTTAAACAATTTATAAAATTTATTTAACATTTAATTCAAAGGCCGGCAAAAACTTTGAGGGATTCACCAAGGAACACATTAAAGGCTTAATGGGTGTTCGAGAAGACAAGAATAGATTAAATTTAGATTTAATTGAACACAACATCAATGGATTGGCGGTACCCAAAGAATTTGACTCAAGAACCCAATGGCCTAAATGCACAACCATTGGTCAGGTCAGAGATCAAGGATCGTGTGGTATGGCATTGAAATAGAATATTAGTTAAAAATTAAAAACTAAATTAATGAGTGTCTGTGCCGTACTTTAGGCTCGTGTTGGGCTTTCGGTGCCGTAGAGGCCATGTCTGACCGAATATGTATTGCTTCGGAAGGCAAACAAATAGTGGAGATATCGGCCGAAAACCTGTTGGCCTGTTGTGACGAGTGTGGTATGGGTTGTGAGGGAGGATACCCAAGCGCTGCCTGGGAATACTGGGTTGAAAATGGTTTGGTGTCGGGTGGTCTGTACAACAGCAAAAAAGGATGTCAGCCCTACTCTATTGCCGCCTGTGAACACCACACCACAGGCCACCTCCCAGCCTGCAAGAAGGAACTGGAGGTAAAAACAATTAGTTTTTAAGTACCGGTAATACTATTAATATAAATAAATTTAAATCTTTAAACACTATTTGATATTTAGTTTAATACTCAGAGATCAGTGAAAAACAGTAAAAATAGAGATTTTTAAATTGAAATTTAAATGAATTTGAAAATAAAAATTAATTACATTAACTAAATACTAAATTCAATTTAAAGGACACTCCACAATGTCAAGAGAAATGTGAAACCGGATATACAAAGAGCTATACCCAGGACAAGCACTTCGGTGCCAACTCTTACAGAGTGCCGAGCAGTGTCGCACAAATCCAGGCCGAGCTCATGAAGCACGGGCCGGTTGAGGCCGCGTTCACCGTCTACGACGACTTTCTTACCTACAAATCAGGTCTTTATTTAGTTTTAAAAACATTTTTGATTTGAATTTTTATTCAAAATCTGACTATATTTTTGTTTTGGTTTGTTATGTATGTCAGGTGTCTATAAGCACCACAGCTCAACCCCAGTCGGCGGACACGCAGTCAAGCTTCTGGGTTGGGGTGAGGAGAACGGCACTCCATATTGGTTAGTGGCCAACTCATGGAATGAGGACTGGGGGGACAAGGGTTACTTCAAGATAGCCCGAGGTCACGATGAATGTGGTATTGAGAGCGGACTTACAGCCGGTTTACCTAAATTGTAAAATATTGTAAATTATATAAAAAGTAATAAAAATTAATATTAAATCGAATTTTTAAGATTTAATTTAAGAAATCCATTAAACTTTTTTAGCCTAAACTTAAATAAAACATATTTTGTAAAATATTTTTGGTTTGATTACTATAACTAAGTTATTGCATATTATAAATGAATTAATTTTATAAAATTAATAATTAAAACAAAATTAAAATAAATAAATATAAACACAAACACAAAGAATGGGTTTTCTAAGAGTTTAT
>JAQFXP010002408.1:0-15260 GCA_034693685.1 Belba bartosi
AAACGAGAGATCAAAGACATAATCGGCGATCGACTGCCTCTGAGTCGGGACTGCAATGACTGTCATTACGTCAATGCCTTCATATCGGAGACACTTCGGTTCAGACCTGTGCTTCCATTCGGTGTTCCGCACAGGACTACCACTAAAATTGAATTAAGTAATAATATTAAATAAATAATATTTATTATATATTTTAATTACAGTATTTTTTAGTATGTTTTAGTGCATTAACGAGAGTAAACTTAAAAATTAAATTTTAATTGAATTAATCTAGTTTAAAATAAATTTAAATAATATAAACAATATTTAAAATCGTATTTTTAATTAATTAAATTTTGATAGATATCTGACGAGAAATAGAATTTCAAAGACATGAAAACCAAAAGAAAAATTCTGTAATTATATTTTATAATTTAAATATTATCTGATATGTTATGAAAATTTGGTTAAATTAATTAAATTAATTTAAATAAAAAGTTTTTATTAAAAACTAATTTTTAGCATTTACTCTCATATTTGTTATCTAAAGGTTATAATCATATTCTCAGTCATAGCTCTCGTTATTATTTGTTTTTTCTGCCATTTTTGCAATTATTAATAACTTTAATTGCAGTTAAGTAATCAGCTTGGTCAATTTTTAAAAATTTTTGCTCTTGATAAACTAAATTACGTAAAATATTAATTTATTTTTAGACATAAATCTAGTTTTCGTCTAAAACATATTAAATAAACATAAAATACCTTGCTAACGGGAAAATCAAATGTAAACTCAAGCTATGGCTGGAAGTTGTAATGAAAAGACCGAAAAACTATTTGAGAAATACTGTAAACAAATTATAATTAAATTAAAATTTTAACATTAGATGAGTTGACACTCCCGGCCAACACCTGTATTGTGATTCATCAGCACTTCATACTGAATGACCCGAACTACTGGTCAGAACCGGAACTATTTAAACCGGAAAGATTTTTATTGGACGGACAGTATCTTCCGGTGCGACCGAAAGCATTCATACCATTTAGTATAGGCCAGAGACGGTGTTTGGGGGAAAAGTTAGCGTTAACTAACCTCTTCCTTATTCTGGTGCGCATTCTTCAGGCCATCGATGGCTATGAGATAGGCCTTCCGTCAGGTCCGGGCAGTGCAGATCTGGAGCCGAATCCGAATACTGCGGTTCAGTTCCAATACCCAAAGCCCTATCAGATAGTCATCACTCAATCGATTCAATCGAATCAATCGCTTTAATCCCATTAACGCTAATATATAATGAAATATATTTTTGTGTGTAAATACTTACAAATTATTCGTGTTTTAAAGTTTGTTTGACATTTGAATAATTAGATTGTGTTGTCGAAGGACTGAATTTTTTTGTGACAAATATTTTTATTTTTCTTTCATTATAAATATTTTATTTTATTTAAATTTTTAACTTGCATGTTTTCACTATTAAACTTATTTTTAAAATTATTACATTTATAGTGTTATGAAAATTATTTTATTTAATTTTAGATAAGTTATACCTTTTTATAAGATATAATAATTTTGATTTTTGCTTTAATTTTAATTTTTAACAATTTTATATTAATTATTAGTACTAGCTTAAAATTATCAAATTATATACAATTAATTTTTAATTGATATAAGTAGGGCCTTTCAAACGTTCCAATAAATAATATGATCGGCAAAAGTCGGGAGTATCAAAATTAAAGAAAAAACTGTATGTTAAAATTAAAGTACAGTATTAACAAAGCACTGTATATGAAAACAAATGATAAAATTTATTTTATATTATATTGTAAACCCTTTGTTATGTGTTACAGGTGTTTGTAACATACCGGTTAGTAGTATAAGTTTAATCAATATTTTGTTTTTTATTTAAATTTTAATGTGTATTTATTTTTCAAAATGTTGTAAAACTTTTAATTTATATACAGTATATGTTTTTTAAATAGTTTTCTTGAAAATTCATGTATTTGGCTTATTATATAGTTTGTTGTATATTTTTAAAACTTTCGACTTTTGTTATGCTTGGTATTTTTTGGAACGTTTGAAAGGCCCTAGATATAAGTTTATAAAAATTTTAAAATATAAAATTAAAAGTAATTTAATAAATTTGTGTCAAGTCAAATCAACCTTGTTAATTTATCTAGAATATTATATAAAAACTAAAAAACAAAATTGATAAACTTTTATATTTTATATTTTGAATATAAACAATTTTAAAATTATTAAATACAATAAGTAATTTTTGATAAATTTAAGTGAATTTAATTCAATCAATGACGACAAAAATAAATTACGTAAATAGGTATTATAATTGAAGGTAAACAATAACTACGCTTGGTGATAATTTGTCTAAAAATCTAAACAATGATAAGTAATGACTGAAAAGTTAACATGGCACACATTTTATTTTATGCATGTTAATTAAATTAATTAATCTATTAATAATGTATGTTTAAATACAAGGATTGAGAATGTCGGCCAATCTAGGGGTATTATGGGAATGATATTCTCCAAAATTTCGGCCAAAAACTAAGGGTGTGTATCAGAGAAGGGATTTTCTCAAAAACGTTCAAAAATCTTTTTATTAATGATGAAATTTTATTCACTTTAACTGGATTTAAATCGAATTTAGAAATAACTTTAATTAGTTAAAAAAAAACTTTTTAATTTGCAGCCTTTAGCCATCGTGGAGGGGTTACCTTGGGCCAAATGCTAGGAGAAATAAATGCCAAATTTTAAAATCAGGAGTTTTTGGCTAATTCTTGAGTTAAATTGTTTGATGATAAAAATTTTGAACTCGGTAATTTAACAATAATTATTTTAAATCATTTATTTATTTATCAACAAGCATTGACCTCATATTTGAGTCAGTGCTTGTTGATAAAGGAAATGGTTAGTTTCCGAAACTGTCGATATAGATTTAGTTACAATCCGTAATCATTTAATGTTGTAACTAAAGTAAGAATTATTTTATATTTTAATAGATTAATATCATTTTTATTAATTTTTAAAAATATTTGTTAAAAACATAGCTAAAAGTTATTAAAATATTTCGTTAAACTATTATATCTTGAGCGCCATCTGCTGAGAAGAACTTACAGTTAAACAAATTCTCTCCGCGCAAAGTGTAATAAGCAAGATTAATATTATAATCAGGAACTTTGTTTTTCGATACAAAATAGCAATATCCTCCCAAATAAACCCCCGGCACAGTCTTAACTTAAATCAAATCATAGTTTTAAAACTTTAACTTGATAATAACATATTTATATACTTGTGTTAAAAAAATGAAATATGAATCAAATTGAGTTAAGATGTTTAAGAGGGAGGATATTGAAATTTTGGATCGAAAAACAAAGTCTCTGATTATAATATAAGCCATTAGCAAATAACTTATTGGATGTAGTTTTGCATTGTGAAATGTTGTGGTGTTTTTAATAAAGATAATATGTGTAAACTGTCTATAACCATATGTTGATTTGTTTATTTAAATTGAAGTTGACTAAAAACTGAGCTTACTTTTTCTCAGGGATCGAGAAGGACGGCCGATCTAGGAGGGGGGGGGGATCAGGTGAGGGATTTCCCCAAAATTTTGGCGAAAAACCTAGAGGCTAACAGGAAGGAATCTATTTATTTACTTATATTTATTATAAAATTTTGCCTAATTTAAATGGATTTAAACCGGATTTAAACTAAATTTAGTTAAATTAACTGAACCCATTAACAATACCCATTAAGATGGAATTCTAATCAGAGAGAAATTTAGCTAAAAATTTGGTCTAAAATATGCCATTAAAATGTGAAAGCTAACATTGTTAATATTTTAACTAAACTAATTTTTTTTGTAATGTGTTTCAGAAAAATAAAATATTTGATAAACATAATAATTAAAATTAATTTTTAAAATAATTATTTAAATTAATAACACATTTATAACTTTATTTATAATAATTTTATTTAAGTAATTCATATATTTTACAATTTATTGCAAACAAACAATTAAAGAGATTTCAAATATCAGAACAAATTAGATCAAAAAAATTTTGAGTAAAAAATTTAAATATTATAAAAAAAATATATTATAAAAATTAAAAATAAATTGTATTAAAAAAATATTGAGTTGTATATCAAATACAAAGAGTATTATTGTGTTTAAAAAATTCGGAATTACTTAAAAACAAAAAAAATTCAAAAAAATTTCAGAAAAATGGATAATAAAAAAAGTTAAATAAACTGAATGTAAAAAATTATTTAAAAAATATCCATTTAGTACGTTATTAGAAAAAACAAATTTAAATTAAAAACGTAATTTATGAGAGAAAAAAATAATAATCAATAGCAAAAAACAATCTAATTAAAAAAGAACAATAAATTTAAACAAGAACAAATTATTCCCATTCGCCAACCACATAACCGGGTTGGCCGCCGGCCCGGGGGCTAAACAGCTGGTGCATTTGAACGGAACTCAATTGGTTTGGTTTTAAATTAAAGCCGTACTTATTGTGAGAAATCAGTTTGCGATTAACGCCATAAATATCGTTATTGTCGCTACGAATGCTATTATTGTTACTACCGCTCAAATAGCCACTGCTTATACTATTGCTCGAATTGATCTTGGACAAAAAGCTGTCCGATTCGGAGTGGGTCAGATGCGGCACTTCCGGGTGCCGTTCGTTGAACCCGATGCTAACTGAGCGGCCGTACGCCGGCTTTACGAGTATGCCCTTGCTGGTTGCTTTTTTAAGTATTGGCGGCTCCGGCTTCGTTGAGCTGACGTTCGACTGCGATTGGCTGGTCGTCGACCGCTTTGCGAAGTTCGGTACTCTTGCCTTAAACCCGCAATAGTACGGGTCTTCTGTATTGATAGTCAGTTTCGAATTAATCAATTGTTAAAAACAAAATCCAATTTTAAATACTATATTAAATTAATTAAACTTAAAGTAACCAGTCATTAGAAAGTAGTTAAGTCCATCTTGCTCATAATTATCATGTTGAATATATAGCAAATTTGCAGCTAGAATCAAGTAAATTTGTCAAAAATTACATGATAAATTTAGAAAAACAAAGTTGGTTTGATCTAGCTGCATATTTGCAATAATAATTTTTTAATTTAACAAATATAAGCAAGTTAGACTGTAATAACTTTTTAATGAATAGCTATTTATTAAATTTAAAAATTAAATATTTACCAAATTTTCTATTATTGACGTCACTTTTGGGCGGACCTGAGAATTCATTTTCAGTATCGCACTCGTAGTCAGGCTTAGGTAGATTTATCGGCGCTTTCTTATTCAGCACGTCCCGGGGCGGGAGGCGTGGGGGCCGGGATTTGTCCGATTTGTTTGATTTACCCGATTGGGACGGAATGGCCGAATAGGGGTCTTCATCGGCGAAGCTCTTCGAGCGCTCGAACATTGACATCAAATTATTCGACCGTTTATTGTCGACTATAACCATAAAAAGTACAAAAATGTAAAAATTTTTTTAATTGTCATAATTAGATAAAATTTTTGTTTTTAAATAATTAGCCAGATAAAATCAATATTTGAAAATTATTTTAATTAGCTACATGTTAATTTTTTTACGGAAGTATATTGTTAATACATCAATACATTAATTAATTATGTGTGTAGCATGTTTAACTTAATTAAGATTTTTTTGTCACTAATTATTGTTTTGTTTTATTTTGTTTTTATTTTAATTTTTGTCTTTTTTTGCTGCAATTATCGAATTATTGATTTTTATTTTTTTTGTCTTTTAATCTTAATTTTCTACTCAACGATAAATATTGTTATCTTTTCTCTCCTTATCTATAGCTCTCTTGTCTCGCATTAACTTTATTGACAATAAAATTACTTTTTTTAAGTCTATATACAAATTGTTTTATTGATTGTTATTATAGTAAATAGTTTTGATTTGATTAAAGAAATGCACAAAAAAATTAACTTTTGTTTTGCTTAATATTGTATTTAATTGGCTTTAATTGATATTTAATTTTTTAAAATAAAAACATTTGTTTTAATTGACATTTTTAAGCAAAAATTTATTTCAAATGAGATTATTGTTCAAAAACATTGTTTGAAATGAGAATTTTGTACAAAAATTAATTTAATTGACATTTCGAAACACCTATAGCTTACTCCTACCTAACCCTAAAAACAATTCTAATAAAACAAATAACACATAATTTCCGGAACTGTTGGAAAAAATATTATTTCCAATTAATAACTAATGACATCATTCCTAGTGATGTGTTTAGAAGTGAATAAAAACAATAAGACATTAAATAATTTTTCTTAATGTATTCATGCTAGATTCTTATTCAATTGATTTTTTGCTTAAATATGTTTTAACAATAAATTAGTTGTAAATTGAATGAAAATTTGAATTCAAAAATTTGAGAACATTTTATTGGAATTTTTTAAACTCTTCCTGATCACTTTATAATAATGTATTTTTTTAAATACTGTAATTGGGTTTGAATTAAATGGCAATAAAATCAATTAAATTTTTATTTGGATTTAAGGGTTAAATAATTTTATTTAAAATTTTGTTTAGATTATACGGAAAAATATTTTAATCGAAATATATTTATAATTCAAAAAAATTAAAAATTATGTAAAAATTATTTTAAATTAAAAACAAATAAAATAAACAAAAAAAATAAAATAAAAACATTAAAATAAAAAACGTTTAAATAAAAAACTTTTAAATATAAAAACTAAAAACATATACAAAGTATATAAAAAATAAAAAATTAATTCAATAAAAAACTAAATTAAAAAAATAAAACAAGCTAAAAACAATACAAAAACAAAAAAATATACAAGCACATATTTGAGAGACATATACAAAGTATATGTATATAAAAAAAACTAAATAAAAAATAAAACAAGCTAAAAACAAAAACAAAAATAAACAAGCACATACTTGGTGGCAACTTCGACTTCAACAAATCCAAACCAAGAATATTAATAATCAAAATGTGACATCCACAATCCAGCACGTCATTCGCATCCTTAACGAAAGCGACCGAGCTGATGCATTGATCTTCCAACTTTCTCCGATCGGGATACGCATTTTTCAGCTCCCTATAGACATTAGCTTGAAACTTTTTCATATCGAACAGTTTGGCCGACTTCTGGCACTCGAGCAGACCATTACTCTTAATAATATCATTGGAAACGCTACTCATATTCTCGCTCTCCTTATCCCAATTCTTAACGTAGACATTTGCCTTGCTAACTCGTTTGATGAGCACGTTACCATCCTGGTCCATTTTGACTTTGATGCCTAAGCCTATGTTACGTTTGATGTCTTCGGTTTTCGGGTCTCGCATCGGGTTGTCGAACCCGTTCAGTCCGATTCGGTATCCGTCGAACCCATTGTCGCAGCCATTGATTGTTAGTATCGGTGCTCTCGCGTACGCTTTCGCTACTCTCCGGTTCCGTTCCATTACTATGATTTTGGCCCAAATTTCGTCGTCGATTTGGTCCCATTTTATTAGCACTTCTTGTATGTGATTCTGTAGTTATAATAATTTTGTTGATTAGTATTAAATAGTTTTTTTGTAACATTTTTTAAATTTTGTTTTTTAGTTAATTATTTTTTGCGTTTTTTATTTTTATTTTTTTTGTCAGATATTTATTCTTTTTTATTAATTGATAATAAATTATGTTTTATTTAATTGAATTAAAAAATTATTATTATTTTAAAATGACATTAAGTTTAAAAGTTTAAAATGTTTAATAAATAATGTCTTTTTAAATTTAATTTATCGATTATTTGAAAATTAAATAAATTTTTATCTAGCATAATTTGCATATGTTAGATTAAAAAAATAAGTTAATTTTGAGATAAATCTGTCAATATTTTGACATGCATACTTTAGATTAAAATTGTTTTAGTATTTTTACACAATTGACACTAAACTTAAATAAATAAAAATAAAAAAAAATTATTTATTTAAAAAATAATTCAAATAAAATCAATAAATATTTGCAATAAAAATCAAAATTAAATCCAATTAAAAATTTATAAATAGCTTAACAATAGAATTAAATATTTAAATTACAACTAAAGCAAGTTTAAGGTCGAATAAAATTAAATAGATAATTTATTTAAATCAAACTAATTTTGCAAAAACAATGTGCAATGGTCATTTATTTAAAATTAACTCGAACCTTGTGCCTTTTAATCTTATTTTTCAATCATGTTTAAAACAAAAAAATTGCGATAACATATAGTTTTTACGAAACAATTACAGCAAAACTTGATTATAATTACAATATTTTCAATGACTGAACCGAAACACAAAAAGACAAATAAAATAAGATTTCTATTAATTTAGTTTCGAATGAATAGAATATAATCATTTGTATCGATCAGAAAGTTTTTCGGAGTTTTTTAAACTCGAAATTAGTTTAAAAAATTATTTTCTTTTTATTGTTAGAAAATTTTTGTATTAAATTTTGAGGAAAATTCTTAATTCATATCTTTTTAGAACAAATTATTTCTGTTTTTCTTGTTTTCAAATATAATAATACAAATAAATTATTTTTATCTTTAAGTTTAGTATTAATTAGAGTTTTGGTTCAAGTTTAGTGTCAAACGTATAAAACAATTAAAAAGACATAATTTGTTTGAGAATTAGATGAAAAACTAGGCTTTGGTTTAAATTCCAAACAAATATTACTTAAAAATTGGTTTATAATATGACGTAATTTATTACTATATTTCGATTAAATTATCTTAATTTGAATTTTGTTGTGAAATAATAGATTAATTTTTATAGTTTCCTGTTTTCAAAAATATTTTTCTTTAATTACATAATAAAAAGAACAATACTTTTCACAAAAAAATATTATCTCTTCTTAAACTATAAAATAAAATAAATGTATTTTTAATTCATATTATTTTATTGCATAAGAGTATAATTGCCGGAAAAAATGTTTTGTCTAAAATATTAGCATAATTTTTAAATCTAAAATAAATTACGTATAAAATAGTATTTTATAATTTGTTTAATAAGTGTTTTATGGATATAATTTATGTACTGCTTAATGATCAATGAATTTTTTTAATTGAATTTATATTTAAATTTTTGCGTAAATTTAGATTTTATGTGAAAAATGGTCGCTATTTTCAAGTTTACAAAAATATAAATAAAATAATTAAAAATTAATTAATATATTTAAAAACAAAACATATATTTTTATGAATTAAAAATTGCATTATAGCCACGATTAAAAATGTAAATAATTTATCATGGCAATTTAAAATTATATATGTTTGTTTTTGAATAGTAAATTAAATTAAAATGTATATATTATTGTTATCAAGGAAAAAACTTAATGAATATAAATTAATTAATGCAAAACCAACATAATAATCTAATGTAAAAATTAAATAAAAATTTACCACGGTAAAAGAATAACAATGGATTAAGTTAAGAATTAAATTACACGTGTAAAAATTTTGTTCTATTTGTGGCTAATTAACTGCAATTACTAAAAACCCTAAAAATATATTGACTTTATATCTATATAAAGAATAAATAATTATAATTTTAAAATAAGTTTTACATTGAGTTTGGGCACAATTTTTATCAAAATAAAAAATAGCTAGAGGAAATTTTTTAGATATAATACAGAAGCACTAGAAAAATGTCTTAGATAATTAGTAAAAGGTTATGCAAATAAATTAATTTCGATCGAATTATACATGCTCAAAAATTACATAAACAACTTATTAACTAGATTTACAAATTAGATAACAATTTTATCATTAAGATACTATCTAATATATTTAACAGGGCCACTTAACACAAGGAAAAACACAATTTAATTGATTTGAAAAAATTTGTTTTACACTTAAGAATAGGAATAAAAAATGAAATTTTAAGACTAATAGTGAGAAAAGAAATTGTTTTTATGAATTGAGTGAAAGTTTTTGCGGAAGACTATTGAAGTGTTTTTTTATAACAAAAAATATTATATAAGTTATATATATAAACAAAAAAATTATTACTACTTAAGAGTAGAAAAAATTGAGTATAAAATACTCAATCGATTGACACAATAACCAATTTTTTTTATTGTTTGCTATAAATGTTTATACATTTTTAATTTTGTGTCAATTCCTGTCTTAATAATCAATAATAAATTTTATTGTTTTTTCAAAACTTAAATTTAATTATTTTTAATACTAAATGTTTTGAAATAAAAATAATAACTTTAAGAAAAATAAATATATTATTGAATAATTAGATTATCTCAAACTTTTGCATGACCTGGAGACAATTTGCACTAATTTGTCAATTTTATTATCTGACTTAACCCTGAAGCTATTTTAAATTTGAAAATATATTTTCGCTATTATTTAGTATTATTTGATTATTTGTATTCAAATTATTTTATTAGAATTTCGAAACTTTTTGTAATAAAAAATGTTTACAAAAAAATAATCAAATTATAGTAATATAATAAATAATTGAATTAAGTCAATAAATATTATAATTAAACCAATAAAATAAAAAATTAAATTATATACTCTAATGCAAATTAAATTGACATGTTAATAAAGATTAACTAGTACAAATTCCCGTTCACATAAAACCAGATAAATTATAGTATAATAAAATTAATCATAATTAACTCATATGAAAAACAAACTAGTACAAGTTTCCCTATAAAAAACCAAATATATATATATATATATATAAATATTCAAAATAATAAAATTAATTACTAATATAATTAAATAGTATAAAAACAAACTAGCACAAAGTTCCCGTTTATTTACAGCCAACAAAATTACGCCAATCAGAAAAATCCAAACCATCAGCACATCTCGTAATATCAGTGCGATTGAGATATCGGCGCTCGTCCGCCAAAAGCCAATAATTGCCGCAATCCATACAATTGATGCCTAACCGGCCGGTGCTGTCTAACAGCTCCAACCGATTAAGCACATGTGCGTCGAAAAAGGGGCGAAAAATATTTTCATCCAAATAAGTGATATTTAGATTACATTTGAGCGACAAAATAGTCGGCCGTTTAATATTAGCAAGCGACCCGGGTGCAAATCCGGTGCTATTAAGTACATCCATGCCCGATAGATTAATGAGCAAGGTATTATTCGAAGACTTGCTAAAAGTAAACGCATTCTCCGGTATATATCCAATCCAATTGTGGTTTAAATCCAGTTCTTCTAAATTATTTAATTCATAGAACGCGTAGTTTCCGATCGATTCGATGCCAACTAATGGAAAGCCGAGAAAATGTATCGACTGTTGAGCTGCGATGTCATCCCGGAAGGCATGCGAAGGAATTTCCCGTATATTCATGTGTTGGCACAGAATCACTTCGATATGTTTTAAGGAATTCAAGGCATGGAAGAGTTCCGGGTTTTCAATGGGCGTGTACTCGATGTTTACTCGCCGGGTGACGCCTTTGGTGCGCCCGAAGGCGTGGCTATCAATGTGTGTTAGCTCGCGGTTCCAGAAGAAGCCAATTGCGTCGAACGTCATGTTGAAGAATGTGTTGGATTCGATGCTATTTATCGATGAGTTGTCCAATAGAAAGCTTTTGAAGTGTTTTTGACTTTCGGGTAATTTTGCGTCGAATTTACGCATTATTTCCTTTAGATTCGTAGCCTCCGGTCCCCGGCATGTAATCTCCCCGTCCCGGCACAAACAAGGCTCGGGCACTTCCGCTGATGGACAGTCGCACTGGATTTGTGCGCTTAGTATACTTAGCACTATTATCAAACTCTCTGGAAATTTGGTTTTTTATTTAGTTTTTGTTTTTATTTTTTTTAATATTAAACTAAAGTTTTGTTTTTATAGTTAACTAATGTTTAGTTATTTTATAGATAATTAATGTTTAGTTTTTATAATTTTTTTTATTATTTGATTTTTTTTTAATTTTTAAGAATTATTTTCTATTATTTGTATAACAAATCTAATAATTTTTTATATTATTTTTTATTCCATTGAAATGTTTTTAAAATTAAGTTTTTATAAATTTTTTTCTTATTATTTATTTGCCATTATATGCATAACAAGTATTAACAAACTTTTTATTATATATTTTTCTATTATTTAACTAATCTATTGATTAGATTTAAAAAGTAATTTAAAACTATTTTATGGCAATTATATGCGTAACAAAAACTAAATAAAATTTTAACAAACTCTATTAAATCATTTTTCAATAATATATAAATTTATTTATTATTTTTTAAAAACATTTAAATAATTTAATGATTAGATCAATAGAAACGAATTTAAAACAATTTTATTGCTTATTATATGCATTGCTTTTATCGCAAATATATGTAATTTTTAACAAATTTATAGCAATTTTTAACCCCTTTTTATAATCCATTTATCAAATTATAGTTAACTTAAAAAACAAATTTGAGTTTAACTCAAATATAATAAAATATTTTCAAAAATTACATTAATTTTAAATTATTTGCAATAAATTCTCAACGCGTTTACAAAACAATGCATTTGTTTTGCAAACAATAGAACAAAAATTGTTATAAATTTTATTTAACAGAAAAAATAACAAAATAAAAGCAAAAACTTACTCAAATCAGACATGATCAAAAATAATAACAAGCCGAACTAGCAAATATAAAAATTTTCCAAAAGATTTTCCGTACTAGCACATTTTGTCAATACTGTCCACTATTTATTCATAAATTAAATGAATGGAAAATTTTTGGTCAATTACTGGTCGAATGACTTCAACAGAGTTTATCGGAAAATCTTTTCCACCGAAAGACAAATATCAAAAACATATTTATTTTGTTTTTACTACAGAATACACTGGTATAAAGTTGTCAATGTTAGATTTATCAATATCATTATACAAGCACATTTTATAAAGAGTAATTTACTGCTACATTAAAGCAAACCTTTTAATATTGAATGTAGCATGAACAACTTATTTTTTAAGATTATTAATATAACAGATTATTACATAAAAATAATTTATTGCTTCAATATAAATTAATTTTATTTTGTTATTTATTATGCTATAAATGTATCTTGTTTAAATATTAATCATTTAAATGCTAGTACCGCCATATAGACTTGTTGATTTAATTTTAGATTGTGATCAATTAGTTGAACTTTATATCTTAATTTAATGAAAACCCAAATTTTTATCAATAATTTATTAATAGAGCAAAAATATTGACATATTACATTGATTATCAAGTTGATAAAAGCATAATTAATAAAATAAGTTTAACACTTAATTAATTATCTGTTAATCAGTTATCTATTAATTGGTTTTGAAAAAATAATTATTTATGATAACTATTTTTAGCAAATAAACGTGTTAATAATATATTCTAATTTAGCATGCTAGAAAAGTAACAATTTGTTTCTTTAAAATTTTTTTTAAAGTTTTAAAATTTAAAATTTTTTTAAATTGTATTAAAAGTTGAATAACTTTACAAAAAGATGATAACATAAACCCGTTTAAGACGTAATCCTTATATAAACAAATTGTAACAAAAACAGAGTCTAAATAAACTCAAAATTAAATGCATGTCAGGTATGGAGAAAAAAGTGTAAAAAATTCATATTTGCATAAAAATCATGTTTGCATATCAATGGAGAATATCTGCTTGACACTAATCTAAAAAGTGTAAAAAATAAAAATTTATATAAATTTACCAAAAATTTAATAAAAGATTAATTTTAATTAATTAAAGATTTGAACGAATGTCAAAAAATGTGCAAAAAGTGATTAAATTATTACAAAAAAAATTGTGGAAAAGAGTTAAACTGGAATTCAATTTGGATTTATCTTAACTACAAATTTAATCAATAGATAACTAATGGTTTTGATTGCAAAATCCGTATTAAATTGCAATTAGTGATAGCCTTAGGAGCTATTTAACCAATATGCACCGTGCTAAATTAAAATAAAATTTCGAAAACACTGTACAAATTTAAAACAAAAAATTATAAATACAACAAATTTTTAAAATTAATTAAGCTTGGAAGAATTAATCACAATTAATTTATTTTAAAAATCTAGTTAAATCAATTTAAATCAAATTAACTAGATTAAAATATTAAAGTAATTATTTGTTTTTAATTCACCTCTAACTGGCCCCCTTACCCCTAAGTTTGCTAACCTTGGTTACCCCCTATATAAGTGTTTGGGCGATATATTTGTAAATCTATTCCACAAATAATACTATCAATTAATGACAACAACATTAGAAAGGGTTGAATGCGTTGCACAAACATAAAGACATAAAAAAATCTTTAAAAACTGTTTTACTATAAATCAACTCTAAATCAAAACTTAAAAAAATCAAAACTAAAAAAATCAAAACTTAAAAAAAATTAAAACTAAAAAACTATTTCGAAATTTTGTGTAAAAACCTGTCAAAACCAAAAAAAAATTTAAATTACTTTTGCTTTTAATATAAGTAAAAAATAATATATTTTTGTATAAAAAGAGTTTTAAATTACATTCGACACAAAAAAATATATATATTTAATCCAAGAGTTGGGATAAAAATTTTTCTATAAAATTATTAAATAGTTTTTTGTTTTGTTTAGGCTTAGAAATGTTGAAATTTATAAATTAGATAAATAGCTCTCCCTTTAGGCGTCTATTGCGAACTCCACCCGTCATTTGTTTTGTTTTATATGTCCTTCTAACAAGCTAGTTTGTGAAATATATAACTTTTTTTTGAGAATATAATTCGCTTTTAATCTAAATATTTTTTCCTCTATTTTTGTTTAACTATTTTATGATATAAACAATTGATGGCCATAGAGGGGGATCTAGATAAATTTTGTTTAATTTATATATTAATCTATAATTGAGTTTAGTAGTAATTTAAGTAACAAGCGTAATTTAAGTTACAAGCGTAATTTGAGTAACTTATAAATAATTTTACTTTTGCTAGTTAAAATTTATTTTAAAAGGGGTTTTATTGGTTTGCTTATTACAGGATTTACCATGCTTGTTTTATAGATCTCATCAAAAGACATCTTTTTGCCATTAAAACCATATTTTTAAAAAATTTAGTTTTTGAGTTATTTAATATCAAAGTTTTTACTTCAATGGGAATTTAACCAAAATTCCAATTTTCAGAAATTAATTTAACCCCCGTCCCTGATTTATTTTCTCGTAAAATTTTTTTCGGATAATCTACTACAAAAAAGGAAGTTTTTAAACTGGGTCTCCAAGAGAGTTCACGAGATTTTTTG
>JAQFXP010002409.1:0-15258 GCA_034693685.1 Belba bartosi
TTATTAAAGTTCTGAATGTAATGACTGATTTAATAAAATAAATGTATTTTAAATAAGTAAATTAAAGTTGTCCACAATATTATTAACTAATTAATATAAGTAAAATATATATTAAAGAATATAAAGGAATTCCAAACTATTACCAATATTTTTATTTTTAAATTTCACAAAAACTACACAAGACACTTTAATGAAATAATATATTAATTAAAGAGAAATGTTAATGATTTTCTATATTTTGAGTCTACAACTGATTTATAGACTAACTGCGGATACAGCTCAAATCAAATATTAACTTGAAATTTTAATCGAGATAGTTTGTTTTTGGTATCAGAGCTACATTATTTATTGTCATATTTTAAAGCCTATTGTGCCCTAGTTGTCAAACCCACTACACATTGATTTTAATAGATTTTTAAGTAAAAAAATCATTAATTAAGTATTTCTGGTAAAAATAAATCCAACGTAATTAAATAATATCTAATATACTAAATTAGATTTAAGTAATTAATTTAATTATTTTTTATTTATTTTATATTTTGAACTTATAAAATAAAGATTCAATACTAAATTTGTAATTTATATATGTACAAATGTTTGAAATTCTCAAATAAATATTCATAATTTAATTATATTTTTAAATTTTAATTTTACTAAACTTGAAATATAATTTTTATATTTAATTGTTTATATAAATTTAACATATTTTTCTTTTTAAATTAATATATTGCATTAAATTTAAACTGTTAATTAATTATAAAAATATAATATATTAATTAATATCAAAATTGATAAAATTGTTGGCCTAAATTCGGCTAAGCTAATTATTTAATTTTTAACTACATTTAAAAAAAAATTTATTAAAAGTTTTGGTTTGGCACTTCAACTTTTCTTTTTAATAATATTTATAAATATATATCAAATATATATCAAATATCAAATATTTATTAATATATATCAACAATTATATAATAATTAATAGATAAGTTTTGTGTTTTTTACTTTCAATGAAAAAATTTAGCAAGTAAATCTAGCAATTATAAGCAAGTCTTCTCTTGAAAATGATTAAGATTATACAATTCATAATGTTTAGAATTTAATCAGATTTTTTATTGATATTCATTTAAAATTTCAACAAATGGCAAATACCAATTTGTAATTGTAATTTTAGTAATGTTTACACATAAGCATATCAATGTTGTCAATAAAGCTATAAGTAACAAGATACTAATAAATTTTAATACACAACAAATAGGAAAAATTTGTGCCATTGTTATTTAATTTTTATTATAAATAATTAGTTTGACAAATTTTGAATTTTGCTTTTGGCAGATGTTTTAAATACTTTTTGTGTTTGTTTTTATTTTGTTAGTACATTTGTTAATATTTAATAAAACAATATAGTAAGTGTAATAAGTTGTTTAATAATTGTTTAATAAAAATTGTTTGTAAAGGTTGTTTATGGGTTGTTCAGTAGAGATGGTCAAATTAGATGTTGATTAAGGGTTAATAAATTAATGTAAGTTTTATTTATTTGAAAAAAATACTTTATTCAAAACATATGACAAGCACAGATTATTTTTTAATTGATAATTAAATTAATTATGTTAATAAATCTTATACCCATCACATCTTATTGACAATAGCGCTATTGCACCGCACCGTATATTTGCGCGCTTAAATAACAGAACCAAGTTAGACATAATTTCTAATACTAATAATATCTAAAACTTTAATATTAAAAAAAAATATTATTAAATTTTACAAATAAAATTAAAAATTTAATTTACATCGTATGATAAATAATAAAAAATATTATATTTATTTAATTTATTTATAATAATTTTACAATTTAATTTATTTATAATTTGTCAAATATTGTTTAATATAATGGTATAAATAAAATTTAAATATGTCTGTCAATAAGTTGACAATAAATATTATCAAGTTAATTTCATTTTAATATTATTATAAAAATTTTAATGAAAAAGATTATCTTTAATATATATCCTAACTTTCCAAAAATAAATTTTACATTTTTACCGATATATTATTTTAAATATAATTTTAATAAATACAGTTTATTAATTTTTAAAGTTAGTGAATTAATAATATTTTATTTAATATGTATTAGTTAATCAAATGTTATATTTAAAAAATAGCATATTCATATAAATAATATATTAAAGTAAAATATAATTAATCTAATTTTAAATTAAAATGTAAATTTAATTTTTAAACAAATTTAAAAATAATGTCTATTATGTAATCTAATTGGTATAAAATGCAAATTTTTGATACAATAATTCAAATAAATATTTAATATTTTCTGTTGATATTTAAGTTTTTACACTTTAATTTTTATTTAATTAACATATTAATATTAATAAATTGTATGTTTAAATAAATTAAAAATTATATTTAAGCGCTATATAAAAAATAACAAATATAAAGCAATATTTTTTGTTAATTATAATTTTTATAAAATTAACCATTTTAATAATTTTATAATAAACATCAAATAATTCATAACGATTTTACCAAATATAAACAAAAAAATAAAAAATAATATTTAAAACTTGTATTCCAAACTCAAATTTTAATTTTAACTGATATTTATTTTCAAATGTATTTCTTATACAATAAATACTATACATTCAAATATTAATCCTGGAAAACACTAATGATGTATTTTTTCAGAATTAAATTTTAACATTTTATAAAAATAATTTTAAGTATCTAAGTTAGCTATTTTGCAAACTAACATTTCAAATGTCCAAAAATTTTAACATTTATTAATTAAAACCTATTATTTCAATTAAGTATAAATATATTATATGTAATAAATATTTAACTTTGTTGATCGGGCTTTGGTGTAAAGTTGGTTGTTGTTATTTGTCATGTTTAGAATTGATTTTTATTGTTGAAACAACTTTCCAATTTTTGTGTGCTGTTTGATGTTTTTTCAATCTAAACATATAGTTCACATTTAATACAAAAGCTTTTTACATATAATTTAATATATGAAATTATTTTTTAAATTAAACAATAAACTGTAATATTTATACTCAGATTTAAAAATATATATTCGTTAAACTTTAAATTGTTTTTTGGATAATTGTTTTTAATTAATTTTAATGTAAAATAAAATAATGTTTAAAAACAAGTTTATTAACACAGATTTACAATATGTAAATCTAAATGCAAAACTATATTTATACTTAATTAATATTTTTTTTAACTATTAATGATTTCGTATTTTAAAATTTATTTAAAATTCTATTTCACTTCAAATTTTATTATAATTTTATTGCTGTTATTTATTTTATCTTTTTACTTTTAACGCTTATAATGTTAATTTTAAATAAAATAAATTTAATTTATTTGTTTTCACTATAAATTAGAATTAATGTTTTTATTGATATTTTTAAAATACTTTATATTTTACTGCTAATTATTTTTTGTATAACGTGTGAGTGTTGCTCTGGCTCAGGCCAGATTGGTCATCCTCCGACCAGTAGACGGCGCAGGGTTCTCCCTGATCTCATCGTTGGTTTGTTCATGTTGGACTCATAAAAAGGGTCGTATTTTAATTGAATGGACAGGGTTGACCGATTGCAACTCCTGCGCCGAAACATTTACAACAAATGGCCTTCAATATGTTATATCAAATTTTCTGTTATTAATTTTTGTTTTTGATATTTTATTAATTATTACAATATAAAATTTAAAAAAATAACATGATAGTAATTTAATTATTTGTATTATATGATTTTGCCTACATTTCTGATGAAAAAGTAAATAAAAAGCAATATAATATATTCCTTTAGCGCATTGTTAAAAAACTTTTAAATAATTTTATAAATTTATATAAATACTAAATATTTTAACAAATACAGTTTATATTTTAATATTATTTAAACCGGAGTTGCCTTTTTATCAACTTCTATTTCCCCCTTTCACAATAAACTAATGTACTAAATGGATGAACTTTTACTACTGTATACGTACTTAATATGTTAGTTCATAAAATTCATGTCAAATAAAACATAATTTTTAAACTTTTTTTACATTTATTATATTGATTTTTAGATGTGGCCATCTCTCATAGTTTAATAGAATTAATTAAAATTTTAAATGTTTACTAAGCATACAAAAACAGTGTATCTGCATAAGCTTAAGTCTGATTTTGGAGATATCATGTTTTTGTATGTTTAACAAATGGTATAAAAATCAACAAACACTTTATCATGTGGCCACCTCTCTTGATATTTATGAAAACTGTTGAGAATAAACAATTATTCTTAAATTATAAATTATTTTATTGTAACTTAAGTTATGAATAATGTATATAGAAATCGCACGTAGCTAGAAGCTTTTTGTAAGATGCTAAGCAACGTCTATATATTTTGCCCTTTTAGGACAATTCTTAGCACTATAGACCTAAACAATAAAATATTTATTTAAAAATTTAAATATTAATGTTTTTTATTTTTTATTAGAACTTATTTTAATACATTTATAGCATTTATAAATAAATTTATTTTGTAAAACAAAATTTCTCACATATGTGCAAACAAATTGTGGAGTTTAGCTTACTAGTTAATAATTTTCAATTATTATTAATTTTATCAATAATGAATTTTTTTGGTGACAATAGAGAAAATGTTTATTTAAAGTTAATTATTAAGACAATTCAAATTATTTTAAATAGTATATACCACTATTCTCCAACTGTTAAGAGTTCAAAAGTGTTATATCTGAACAACAATATATCTGAATAGACTCGTTTGGATTATCTCAGGCCTTTTCAGTTAGAATGTTTTTTATGTTTAACAACTAGTAAAATAGCTAACTAACACTTTAAACTTTTATAACTGGATACTACTGATATATACTATTTTAAATTAATTTTAAATAATATTAAAAATAAATGTAAACTGTAATTATTAAACTGAATATAATAAAATATATACTAACAAAAAGTAAAATTTGTTTTTGGAATGGATCGCATTTCGAAATTGTAATATTGGTATTTTTACACAACAGAGAAGTAAATGGAATCAATGAATAAAATAAAAAAATTTATATTTTACACTATATATATCTATTGTTGATATAAAGATTTTTAAATAAAGTTTATTTTAAATAATTTAATAAATATATAATTAAGATAAATATTTTAAAATATATTTTTAGTCTAATTTTAAATAAAATAATTTATTAAATAATATAGTATTTACAAATTAAAGATTAATAAATTTATATAAATTTAATCTTTAATAATAATGATTAAACATTAACTGCAAAATATATAAATAAATACTTATTAATTTGCAAATGTTATATTAATCATTAAAAGACAACACTAATTACTTTTAAATAGTATATACCAGTGATCTCCAAATGTTAAGAGTTCAAAAGTGTTAGTTATCTTTTTATACTAGTTATTAAGAAATACAAAACAATATATTTGAAAAGCCTCGTTTGGCATATCTCAGGCCTATTTAGTTAGAATGTTTTCTTATGTTTAATAAATTAAGACTATTTTAAATTAATTTTTATATAATATTAAAAAATAGATATAAACTGTATTTAATAAAATTAATATTATAAAATATATACTAACAAAAACTAAAATTTGTTTTTGAATTTGATTAATTTGCGATATTGTAATATTTTTTCTTTTATTTTTTACAAAAGTGATGTAGATGGAATTAATGAATAAACTAGAAAATTTTATATTTTTAAATAATATTATATATATTCATTCTTGTTATAAAATTTTTAACAATGTTTACTTTAAATTATTTAATAAATTTATAATTAAGATAAACATTTTAAAATGTATTTTTAGTTAAATTTAAATAAAATAATTTATTAAGTAATATATTATTTACAAATTAAAGATTAATTAATTTATAATTTATATAAATTTAATTTTAAAATATTTTAAAATTTAAACTATAATTAAATAACTAAAATTAAAATAAAATTGAGTAAAAAATTTAAGATTGCTTATTTTTGTTTATTTGCGTCTATATACAAGTCAAATAAATTGCTAAATAAATGTTTAAATGTTTGATTCAAACGAAATTCAAATGTAGACATATTTAATGTGAAGTTGTTAAAATTTGTCTTATTATAAGTATTGATGTATATTCAGCTTAGCCGGTCTAATTGGCGTATTTTATAATAATTAGCGTAAACTTACTTATATACCTTATAAACGCTTATAGAGTATCAAGTCTGTTTTTAAGTTCAATTAAATTTATTTTAATAAGGAAACAAAAATATACATAAATACAAATATCTACCATTTAATATTGAATTTCCCTAATGATCTTTTTTTGTCCTTGTTTTTCTTAGTTTACAAAACTTTCATTTAATATATACTAATAATTTATGGATAACCTTTAATTTGTTTTAACAAATAATAAAAAATTTTATCATTTATTGTAAGCATGTTTACTAAAAATTAATTATAAATGATAATTTCCTTATTAAATATAATACATTTTAAGATTAAATCAATTATTTTTAATATCAATTTTTAAATAATCAATAAACATTAAATTAATTTTCAATAAATTAATGAAATAAGTATATAAAAAATATAATTAAATGAATTTCAGCTTAATATTGAAAATTAAAATATGTGTAATTCTGTTTAATTTTAAATCAAATAATTAAAAATTTTTTGTTTGTGAATACGCATACCGATATTAGATTTTAAATTTTCGTGATATATTTTTTTTAAAAATCATGTTATAAATTACAGTTTATAAATGGTAAAATTTTTCTATTAATATAATTTTCTTATACCAATTATTTAATTCAATTATTTATAGCTTAATTTAAAATTAATTATGTAATTATTACAATTAATAAATTTAGAAGTAAGACATTTATTTGTTATTTAATTTTAATAATTATTACATAACTTTATAATCGAAAAATTTACCATCGTATTTATTGATTTTATCTTTAACAAAATTCTATTTAATTTTGATAAACTATGAATTCTTGACTAAATTGCTGCGTTTAAAACTATGATATATTTACTGTTAGGCGTTATTTTGTTTTTTATTCAATTTTTAAATAATACATTTAATTTGTTTGTTTTTCTTTGTAATATCATTTGCAAACAATTAAATGTTTTGTAAAATTTGTTGTTAAAATGTTCTATCTATAGTTAAATATATAGATTCATATTCATTACTATATTTTTAACATTTTTGTCTTTATTCAATATTTTACTCGGAGAGTTTTTCAGAATAAAACTGTTTGCTAAATTTTTTGTTTTAATCATGTACATAACCATTTTTTATTTCGGTCAATGAGTTAGTTAAATTTATTTATTTAATAAATTTTTTAACCGAGATTTTATTGAAATTTAATATTAATAGTTCACTTGTTATTGCAATATTTGATTACAAAATTAGTTTATAATTAAATCTTTTTAAAACTTTTATAATATAATTTTAAATGCAAACTATTTGTTAAATAAAGTTTTGTATTTAAACGATTTTGTTTTTAAACTTACTTGTGTTTATATTAATTTTGTTTATTTATTAATTTTTAGAACTTTTTAATTTTTATAAAACATAAAAAATAATTTTATAATTTATTTTTGCTTTTTGAATAACGTTGAGCAATAAAATATTTATGTAAATTTATTAAAATTTATATAATATATTATTATTAATAAAATTATTTATTGTCATGTGATCCGTTTAAATAATTTGAAATAAATTAAAAAATATATTGAATACATGAAAATAAAAAGTTGTGGAAAAATTCAAATTTAAATTGTAGTTAAAAATTTAAATTGCTTACATCAAATATAAACTAATAAAGTAAAATTAATATTAAGGAGTAATATTTCATAGCATCAAAACTAGTTTTTAATTCTTACCAATATAATTTATTTAATATTGTTATATTTATTACAGTATTTTGTTTATTTAAATAATTAAAAATATATATTAGATTTTTTTAAAAGTTTAGAAAATTAATGCAAACAATTAATTAATTACTTTTAATTAAACAATAATTAAAAACAATTATAATTATAAATATGATAATTTGCTAAATATATTAGTCGCAAATATAAATAACAAGTATTTTGTCTTTAAGTTTATTTGTTAAACATATTTTAAAATTTTAAAAACAAAGCGCTAATTTTGCACAAACAAAATTTTATATAATAATTATTTTAAGATTAAAAAAAATAAATACAAACCAAAAATTTACAAATTTATAAAAAAAAATTAAAATTTTATTTAAATATAAAATTTTAAAAATTTAAATATAATAATTTAAAATATAATTAAAGCGGGTTTTCCTGAAAATATATTCCTGTTGATGAGTCCAAAATAAAATTATAATTAATTTTTGTTATAAAATTTTGAAAAAAATAATTATTATTACTGTTTATTGTTTATTTAATAAAATATATTTTGTTCAAACAACCGATAAATAAATTTGAATGTGTAAATTGTAATTTTCATATTTTTTAGATAAAGTTAATTTGTAAACTGTAATTTAATTAAAATTATATTACATATAATAAGCAATAACAATTTATTATTTATATGATTAATTTAAACTAACAATGAGTTTATTTTTGGTGCCCATTGCAATTTAAATAATTACCACTATTTTTAGAAACAATTTTTATCAATGAAATAAATTCTTTATATATCATCCGCCAATGGGGGTGTTTAGAGGGGTTATTATTCAAATATTTTTTATTAATTTTAAACTTTAGAAAATTAGACATAATATTTCAAACCTTTTAAATTTAGTAAATATTTTATTTATATTTATGTTACAGTTAAATAAAATTATTACATTTATATATAATTACTAAAATTTTGCTATAAAATAACAGTTTATATATTAGTGTTTAAAACTGTAATTTTTTAGAATATTATTATTAATTATATATATTTAAGTTTTCTCAAATAGACTGTAAATTAAAATTTATTAAAAATTGTGATTAGAATTCAAACATTTAATTTAATATGTTTATTTTTCACTTATTATAAGTAATACAAATTATTAATCAAAAACCCCCTTAAACACCCCCATTGGCGGACATAATATAAAAAACTAATTTGCATGTTAAGAGTTGTTTTTAAAAATAATAAGGATTATGTAAACTTCCGTGGGCACCAAAAATAAACTCATTGTAAGTGTAAACTGTTAATTAATTATAAAATTTTATTTTATAATTAAGATTCAATAATAGTATTAGTAGTATTGACATAATGAACGCATTATTTCTTAATAATAAACAAGAAAATAAATGTTAAATAATAATTAATATTTTTTATATTTAAATTTATTTTTTATTTTAATACTAAAATTATCTATTATTTTAAATATATCAATACTTTTTAATATTATCAGGTTTAAAATCGAAAATTAAAAACAAAATTGTAATAAGAAGTGTTTGCAACATTATTTTTTCTGTTTTTTAATGTTATATTTTATACGTAGCTTAATAAAACGTGTTAAACCGATTCATGGTTAATTTGCAAATCATTTACGTTTAATGTTTTTGATCAAAAATATATTACTTAAAAATTTTAGTAATTTTTGAAAATATAACTTATTTTTTAATAAACATCATATAAATTATTAAAAAAATTTCAGGTGTATAATCAATAACCTTAAATTTCCAAACAATGATTGTTTACTTAAATAGACCGCAAAACTGCAAACTTTTTAAAGCTATCATATTTTATTTTATTAGTTGGAAAAAATATATTTTTATAACAATTTTAAACTTATGTTCGAAACAATGCAGGTTTAATTTCTAAATTGTAAGTTGTAATTGTTAAATATTTAACATGTCAATGTTATCTAAACTTCCAAACCAATTTATACTCATAAATTCAATAACTTTTCTTAATTATCGTAATTCAGCCTATATTCTTGATGATTTTTGCTTGAATGCTTAGCTTATTATTCTTCACAATTAATCAAACAAGCTCAAACTTGACTGCTCTTTTGTAAATGTTTTTACAGTTAAATTATAAATTAAATTTAAAAATCAATATAATAACATTATATCATATTTCATTTATCATTTACTATTAATCCAAATATAATTAAAAATATGATAAATTGCTAAATATATTAGTCGCAAATATAAATAACAAGTATTTCGTTTTTAAGTTTATTTGTTAAACAACTTTTAAAATTTTAATAACAAAGCGCTGACTTTGCATAAACAAAATTTTATATTATAATTTTGTTTAAATTTTAAAAAATAAATACAAAACAATAATTTACAAATTTATAAAAACTTTATTTAAATATAAAATTTTTAAAATTTAAATATAAGAATTTAATTATTGAAAATATAATTGAAGAGAGTTTATAAATTTGAAATAAAATTATAATTTTTTTTGTTATAAATTTAAAAAAAAATAATTATTATTACAGTTTATTGTTTATTTAATAAAATACATTTTGTTTAAACAATTAATAAATAACTTAGAATATGTAAATTGTAATTGTCGTATTTTTTAAATAAAATTAATTTGTAAACTGTAATTTAATTAAAATTAGACTACATTTAAAAAACAATAACAGTTTATCTTTTACGTGAATAACTTAATCTAAATGTAAACTGTTAATTAATTATAAAAATTTTATTTTATAGTTAAGATACAATAATAGAGTAGTATTGGCTTAAAAAACCTATTATCTCTTAATAATAACCAAGAAATTAAATGTTAAATATTTATTATTAATATTTTTTTAATTTTAATACTAAAATTATCTATTATTTTAAATATATCTTTACTTTTTAATATGATCAGGCTAAAAATCAGTAATCAATAATAAAATTGACATAAATAGTGTTTGCAACATTATTTGCATTGTTTTTAATGTTACATTTTGACTTAATGTTACGTTTTTAACTTATTGGAACTTGTAAAACCAACACATGGTTAATTTACAATTCATTTACGTTAAATGTTTTTGATCAAAAATTAATTGCTTAAAAATTATCGGTATAAAGTTTTTTGTAAATTATTCGGTATATAAAATATGTATTGATAGACAATATATAAATTATTAAAAGAATTTTAGTTGTAGGATCGATAGCTGTAAATTTCCAAACATTGATTATTTGCATAAATAGACAGCAAAACCGCACAACTTTATAATACAATTACATTTTATTTTATTAGTTGAAAAAAATATATATTTGTAAAAATTTTAAATTGATGTTCGAAACAATGCAATTGTAATTTCTCAATTATAAGATGTAGTTGTTAATTATTTTAAACTTATAAATTCAGTTAATTTTTTATAGACTTAGTCAATATTAAAATTTAATAACTTTTTAAATTTTATTTAAGATATTTTATTGTTTTTTTTATCAATGCTTGCGTTTCAATAATTCAATGTACTTATTATTTTAAAAAGTTATAATTTCGAATTTATTTCAAATTAAAAATTTAATTTAACTCATTTAATTTTTTAACATAAATGTTATTATTAAAATATAATATTTGTTAAAGTCAATTGCCAAAATTAATATGTAAGTGTTTTTAAATAATTTGTTTAAACAAATTATTATATAAATTTAATTAGATTTTGCTTAATTTTAAATTATAATGTGTATTACAATGCAATATAAAAATTTAAAAAAACAGGTATAAATCTGTAAGATTTATTAATATATTTTTAAAAATATTATATTAAAGATTACAGTTGACTGTTTAATAAAGTAAATTGTCTTTATTAATCATATATTTTTTCAAAAAAATAATTTATTTAAATAAACAAAAACGAATTTTGGAAAATACAAATTTATAATTACAACTTAATAATTTTTAAATTTTAAACATTTACAAAATCAATTGTAAAAAATTAATTCGTTATTTAATTATGATTAATATAAAGCAAAAACAAATAGAAAAATTTTATTTTCAATTATTATTTATCTAAATAATATTTTTGACAAACATTGTACTCAATCTTAAATTATACAAACTTTTGTACCGTTAAAGATTAAATTAAAATTGGAAAACAAAATAATCACATTATAGCATATAATTTAAAATTTTTACACTATATTTGTTTTATAAAGTAATATTTAAATTAAAATTATTTATTTAATAAATTGTTTTGTATTTATAATTTATTAATTATATTGTAAGGGTCGAGTTGGGCTGCGTCACGTGATAAGACGTCGACTGGAACTGTCGCTGTTGTCGGTGAGAGCGTGAGTGGTATCGAGCGATACGAATGGCCCAAATGTGTTGTCGATTGTGTTAGTGATAGCACTTTCAATCCAGAGATTGCGAGACCAGTTGTCTTGAATCGATGAGAATTGTATTGGAATCGATGTGAACTAGGATTAGTCTTGCGCTAAGATAACAATATGTTGGCGACAAATGGAAACCAGAAATCGGTTGATATTTATTGAGTCGCGCAAATGTGTTATTAGTTAGAGTGCAAGCAATTTAATTACAATTAAATATAATCCAAATTTGATTTAGAACACAATACAATTAGTGCGACTATAGTCGATTCGCAAAAGTAACAACAGTTAAGAGTCGAGTCTGGACTCGATTAGAATTACAATGAGTGTAGCGATTGGTCTTCGAGTGAACTACAACTGAAGTGTAATTAGGAATACATTTAGGGTATTTACAGAGATATAGTTATGTGTGCGATTTGAACAAGTAGAGTTTAGTTATGTGAATCGCACACAGAGAGTAATAGTTGTGAATAATGTCACGTATGCGCTCACACAAGTACAATTATAGAGAAAATGAGTCGCCAATTACTAAAAGATACCAAGTTAGAAAAATTAGTTAAAATTTTATTTAAGTCAGAGTTCGATTCGTCTCAATATATATATTGTGATTTAAATATTCACTCAAAAAAGTATATAAAAATCATTTGAGTCAAATGCCTGTATTTTAATAATTTAATATAATGATTATACATAAAAATAAAAAATATGATAAAATTATATTAATTTTATTTTTATATAATTTTAATTTTTGGAATATATTTGTTAATTAAATGTAAAATATTTATTAAAAATTAGATTTCACATGAGCTCTAAAGGCCAAAACGATATTTTAATTTTATCTGTTATATTTTTAATATTATAGTTATGTTTATTACAGTTTATTGATTTTTTTAAATAAATAAGTTTATTATATTAAATTTAATTTAGCCATATTTTTATTTAATATATGCATCTTATTAAACAAAAATCTAAAATGTAAAATTTATTTGTTATTTGTATTTTTTTTAAAAATAATTATGCAAAATTTTACAATATGTCCGTCCTCTATATTTTAAATTACTATGATCAAGCTACTTTAAATAAATAAAACAAAACCAATGGACGACGTGTGTATTTTTTATAATATTTTTTATCAAAATATAATTTGTTTTAGAAATATTTTATTAAATTATTTATTCTGTTTTAATATATGTATTAATCAGTAATAACTTATAAGTTAATAAAATATTTTCCATAATTTGTTTTAAAATTAAATTTTTATTTCAAAAAATATAATAAATATAAATGTAGCTTTTATTAAATAATTGGAGCAAATGCGAAAATAAAATATAATTTTTAATGTTATATTAAATTATATAATTTTAAATTATTTAAAATTCTTATGCTTATTTAAAATTTAAAATTATTTCAGTTTATTTTGCGTTTTTATCAAATGTAAATCATTTATTAAAAATAAGATATAGCCAATAAATATTTTTAAGTCTGTTTATAATTATTACAGTTTAGTGTTTATTAAAAAAATTATTTAATATATTAAATAATATTTAAGACAATTTGATATTAAATGAAAACTATATATTTATAAGAAAAATATCAGAAAACACAAATGAATAAAATTTAGACTTTATGAGATAATTAAATAAAAGTATTCTAAAAATTGTTTAATTATCCACAAATTAAAAAAATTAGTTTTTAATTTTGATTTTTATTTCTGCTTGCGCGAGATGTTTTGTCAAAAAACCCTTTTTAAATAATTGCTTAAGAGCCGAGTAATTTAATTACGTTAATATACATTTAATAAATTAGAAATTTTAAATTAAAATATTTTGATGAATTATCTTGTTTTAAAAGCTATTTATATCACAATAATTTTTTTGCAAATGTTGTCAAACAATTATTTATTGTATTTAAATAATAAATATTTTCAATGTCTGTTCTAAAATTAAAATTTTGAATTTTTCACAATAACCAAGACCCGCCCAAACATTACAAAATTTTTTTAAATGTACTTTAATAAAAAACACTGTTTTTAACGTCTTAAGTCTGTCCAATAAAATTTATAAATATTACTATTTTTCACTAAAAAATATAACTATTACAAATTTATTTAATTCTTCATACTTTATAATCAAATCATAATATTTGAAACTCAAATGTAAACTATCCATTGAAATTAAAATTGCTTGTTAAATGTTTCCAAAAACAAAATTTTAATTTTAAAATAAATATAATTTAATTAAATAATAAAAATTTTTACAATTTATTGTTTATTCAAAAAATTAACTTTTTATACTATAATATATATAGTCTAATTTTTTAAAAATGTGCACTAGTTTATCATACTGTTAATTCGGAACATACACTATCAAAGCAAGCAATAATATTAAAAATTCCTCTTTTTTAATCTATGCAGCCTAACTGGTAGCATATAAAAACCCCAAAACCCTACTACTTACATTAACGGAAAAATTGCACCATTAAAAAATGTAACATTTAATTTTAAAATTTTGTATATTTGTTAACTTTTAAATTATTATTTTTAGAATAATTTTGGCTATTTTATAATTTTAAAATTATTTATTAAAATTAAATGTTTGCAAAAATAATATAATTTATTTTACAAATATAAATATTTAATCAATTCTAATTTCATTTTTCATAAATTAAAATTTGTTTTAAATAAAAACAAAAATAAAATTTATTTTTTGATATAATTAAACATGATAAAACTTTGCAATTGGACGTTCAATTTATCGATTGAAACTCCGATACAATGTTTGTCCAAATGGGCAAAATGACAAATAATTTAGATTTACTTAAAGACAAATATAAATAAAATATTAAATAAATTTATTTATAAATTTTTAAAACAGTAATTTTTTTGAACAAATCTTCAAATAAATTTTAAGATATTTTATAAATTTTAAAATGTATTAAAAATATTGTGGATGTAAATAGATTTTAAT
>JAQFXP010002410.1:0-15255 GCA_034693685.1 Belba bartosi
TCTATATAGTCAAAATCTAGAGTATTTGCAGAAATTTGCTCGTGCTTACTTTTATGCTTACTAAACGCCGAATCTAAGTTATAAGAATGAAAATTTTACTATACAGTATAATGTTCATGCGCTTTAACACTATAAATAATGTTTGATGTTGGTCATCTGAATGGTCCATTTAGCGTTTGACTGATAGAAAGTTTATATAATTAATACAAAGTTTAATAGTTCAATGCAATATCAAGTAAAATCTAACGTACCAAGTTTAGAACACTGGCAGTACACTGGAACACGACTGTTAATAATAGTTAAAAAATGTTAAAAAGTTTTTTGTAATAACATTCTTATCGTATTCCTCAGATTCTTATATTTCGGACATTCGGATCAATTGGAGATAATTACTGAAGAACTACTCTATTGTGCCGTTAAGTATGAAGTCTTGGATTTGACTAATATTTGCAAAAATTTGATTTATTTTCGAATTAATCCGAAAAATGCAATAAAAGTATTGAAAACTTTCGACAAATACTTTATTAAAGACATGAAAGTAAAGACAATTAAGTTTATGTCAGAAAATATAAAACAAATTTTCGAAAAATCAGCCGAAGATTGGATACAATTATGTAAATCAAATCCGAAGTTAATTGAAAGTCTAATCATCGAAATGAGTGATCACTCGAAATACGTTAATCCGAATCCAACGCAAACTTCACTCAAATCCTATACTTATTATTACTTCGAATAAAATGTCTAATAAATAGCAATAATAATGTTTTTATATTTTAAACTTTATATCAAGTTAATTATTTAATTTTAAAACTAACTTTTTTTAACTAAATTTTTAACTTATTTTTAAACTAACTCTAGTTTTTATTCAATTAAACATTTTTTAAACTGATAATTAAATAAAACAATGAAATGTATTCAAATAAATATTTCCTATCTTTAATAATGTAATAAATTGTATTTTTGCTCAACATTGAGAGGTTGTTCAAGTTAGGCAATATTCATAAGCATAAGTTTTACTCAGTTTGTTTTAAATTCTTGTTCAACATAGAGAATGTTCAAAAAAGGGAATATTGTACATAGTAATTTGTACAGTTATTTTAAAAATTAATTTTTAAAATGTAATTTATTTATTCTGTTTATTTTAATATGTACATTTATCCATATTCAGAAATGGACACAAATTTTACAATTTAAACAAACTTATAAATAGCTTCGCTTTTATATTTTATTTTTTAAAATTTAGTTCTAGATAAAATAATAATTATAATCAGCAGAGCGGCTTTTTAAAAAAAATTTCTGTTAAAAAATAGAATCGTTGTTTTTGTCTTGGTTATATGATTAACTTATGTTTATTCGCATATATTGTGTGTTTAGTGACATTTGTATGAGTCCCCAAAAAGCTAATTAGAAGTCAATTTAATCTTGAATAAACTAAAGATTTCTACTCTATATTATATTTATAAATTTAAAATTAATATTTTAATTAATGATTAAAGTTTTTATTTGTGATCTCTAAACATATTAAACTTTGATAATAATAAGATGAAATAAAAACTATTTTGCAAATACAAAAGTTCAGAAAGTAATTAAAGTAAAGTAAATTTAAGCTAAGTTTAATTTTATTTAGATAACATGTTGGTTTCCATAACACATCTAAAAGTGTAACAAGTTGTTTGAATAGATATAATTTGGTTTAAAAATAGCAGATCAAACGTCTATTAAAATAGACCTTTAATAGACCTCCAAAGCTGCTTAGATAATCAGTGTAGGCGTTTTAATTTTTGGGGTTTTAAATAATTAAGTCGTACTCATTGGTAAACATAAGACTGATACCGTATAAAGTAAAAGTTCATTCGTATAACTCGTGTTGTTCACTCAAACTACTTCCTTTACTTTTAATTATTATTTATAGCCAAGATTAACCATAAAACTTTAATATTGTTTTGAACTTCCAAATATTGTTTAGATTCTGTACTATTGCAAATAAAAATGCATCTGACAAAATATTGTTATTGAGAAAGATCTAAAATTTTAAACCCTAAAAATTGATGCATATTTACATTAAAAATTAAATTTATTTTACTCTATTTTTTATAATGATCTATATCAGTAGTCTTCAGTTATAAATGTTCAAAAGTGTTAGTTAGCTTTTTTACTATATATTAAACATACAAAAACATTCTAACTGAATAGGCCTGCGATAGACCAGACAAGTCTTTTCAGATATATTGTTTTGTATTTTTTAATAATCAGTAAAAAAGATAACTAACACTTTTGCTCTCGAACTCTTGACAGTTGAAGACCAGTGCTCAATATAATTAGTACAAAATTTAATACCCCAATGCAATATCAAGCAAAATTTAACGTTTCAAGCAGGGATCGTGAAGGGGGGACATTAGGCAAATTTCCCCTCTGATTTTGAAAATTTGCATTTATCCACCCCTTCCCCCTAGCATTTGGTTTGCGAAAAAGTAAAATCGGGTTGCCAAAAATTGGGTTAAATCCGGTTTAAATCCAGTTAATTTAACTAAATTTAATTTAAGCAAATTTTTATCACAAATATATAGATTTTTTAAGCGTTTTTAGAAAAATCCCCTACTTGATCCCCCCCTCCCTCTGGATCGGCCGTCCTTCTAGATTTCTGGTTTCAATGTTAGTACGCAGGCAGTACGCCGATTATGATTCAATAATTATAATCATATTTAATCTTTTTATTACTCTAACTCGACCAAGCACATATCGTTTTGATTTAAAACTTTTATTATTAAATTGTAATAGAGTTCTACTTTATTTTTAGCCAGACACATATTTGATGATTTAGCTGAAAACAAAAACAAAATTAGCCAAAATACTCAATTAAATAAAATTGTTCAACATACCCATTTTATAAAACAAGTATTCGTTTTTAGTTTTAGATTTTTTAATTAATTGTATGCTTTGTTGCTTAGGTTTATAGTTATCAATGACCAAGTTATATTCATTATTTCCATTTTTTGTTTTTTCAATTTAAAAAAGACATTTTTTGCGCAAATTTTGATTTTTATTAACAAATATCAAAACTCCCGAATAATACAAATATTTGCATAAATCTGTTTTATAGCCATTTATGTCGTAAACCCTATAATCATTTTTCAAGTCATTGAGTAAAACAAATAAAATAAATGCAATATTAATTAGAATTAAAATCACAATTATTTTATTCATATTGTATTTATTTTTTATTATTTTATAACTTAATTTTATAATTTTAAAATTTACAATATTTGTTATCAATTTTATAGCCTTTAATGTTATTTTAAATAAATATTTTTATCAATTGCAATTTGAAATATTTAAATTAATAACAATTAGATTAATTGAAACATTTTAATCATTAATTTCTATTATTTATTATTCATTTCTAACTAATTCTGATTTGTTATTAATATAATAATTATAATTAAAAAAATTTCTTTTTATCGTTTTGAAAAACAATTATTAATTTAAGTAAAAAAGTTGTAATTATTTTACATACAAAACAAACTTTAATAACTCATGTTAAAATTATCTAAATGAATTTTATTTTAATTAAAAAAATAGTTTTAATTAATAAATACAACTAAATCGGAATAAAATTAAAATATTAATAAAAATGTAAATTGTTTAACATAAATGGCTTTACAATATAAAGACCAAAATGAAAAAGTGATAAAAATAGAAAAAATGAAAATAAACTTAAATATTGTTTATTGAATAAATAACATAAAATTAAAAACAGAGATTCATATAATCGGCTAATTTAGGGGCATTAAGCAAGAAATTTTTTCCAAAAACATTTAAAATTTTAACCAATGTAGTTAAGTTAAACTAGGACATAAAAAATTCAGTAATTTTAACTAAACGTGTTATCAAATTAGAAAAAATTTTCTACTGTTAACCCAAAAACTAATAATATTAACGATGTTGTTTTTATATACGTAAAATTAATTCACATTAAAATTAAATTTTCAAAAACAAATTTTAATTACATTGAACATTTTAATTTTAAAATATTTAATTGTTTGGTATAAGAGGGTTTGATTGTATAATTATTGTAATAATATTCAAATGAATTGTATTGTTTATTTGTAAGTTATATTAATTTTATTAACAAGATTAGTAACTAAAGTATAACTGACCATGTTGATAAAATAATTAGTAAATAAAAGTTAATAAAAGTTAATAAAAGTAAATAAAAGTTAATAAAAGTTAATAAAAGTTAATAAAAGTTAATAAAAGTTAATAAAAAAAAAAGTAAAAATTGAATAAATATTAATTATTAGTAAAATCAGAATTTTGCAATTAAATTTTTTGTTGTTGAATTTATCAATTTAAACTTTGTCATTATTAAAATAACCAAATTTATATTTTACTTTTTTAGTAATTTTTGGTTTTGTGTGTCGAGAATTTTAAAAAGTCTATAAATGGTCTATTTTGAGCGTAAATTTATAATTTTAAAATCTACACTAATTGTTATTGTTTTTATAATTTTTAATGTAAAAATTAATTTTATCTTTTTAAATATAAGTAAAAAAATATTTACATTAATAAAAATAATATTATTTAAAACATTTTATTTGTTAATATCTATCACTTATTATGTATTTCTAACTAAATCTAATTTATTATTACTATAATATTTAGAATTCGTTAAAGTTTTTAAAATGTTTTGAGAAAATTAATAATAACTTTAATGGAAATAAACTCTTTTTATTTTATATTCAAAACAAATTTTAATAATTAATTTTAAAATTATTTAATTTTAATTAATTTTAATTTTAAACAATAATTACTATTAATAAATACAATTAAAACCATTTATAGCAAAAATGTATATATTTTTAAGATCAACTTATAACAATCATAAACAAGAAGCTTTTAAATCGAGCAAAAATCGAGCAAAGTAGCATTAAACGTACAAGAGTATATCTTAACTTTAAAATAATTCACAGGTCAGTTTACTCTAAATTATATCTACTAGTTTTACTACTAGTTTAGTTTTAAAAAGGATTATTTGTAACAAGTTAAATATTTTTGTCATTTCTAGTAGTTTGACTGGTATGATTATTTGTTTGGCAATATTTTAAAATTTATTTCATTAATAATTACCATTTTAGTAATTAGTATTAGAGTTTAATATAAATTATTTTCTAAAAATTGATCTATAAATTGTTTTGATAAAATCAAATAAATTTTATTTATTATTAGAAATTAATCCATGAGTTGATTTGAGATATGATATGTTTCGGGGGTTGTTTTTTGGTTTTGCTCGAAATAAAAACTTTCTGATCATAAACTTCGTGGGGCATTGAGGACTGCCAGAGGACTTTCTCACGTGACATAGACAACATAATATATGTTAGAGCAGCGCTATATAAAAATCATCCAGATAAGTTGTAACAAATTAGTAGAGAAAGGGATCAGTAAAAACATTTTTAAAATCTTTTAATAAAATAGTCAAATATATTATTAATTTAAAATAATTTTACATTTATACTTTTAGATGAGTTGCATTTCATAAAATACAGTCTAGAACAGAGATTTCCAACTAGTAAAGTTCAAAAGTGTTAGTTAGCTTTTTTACTGTTTATTAAACATTTTAAAACATGATATCTGCAAAAGGCTCGCTAGCCTTTTGCAGATATATGGTTTTGCATTTATTAATTATCAGTAAAAAAAGCTAACTAACACTTTTTTAATTTATCAGTTGGGGGCCTCTGGTCTAAAATACAGTAAAAAACTAATCATACTTTTGAACTTTTAGAGTTGAAGACTTACTAAATTTTAGTATTATTTAAGCTTAAATATCACCTTTCTTGCTCTAATTGCAAGTACAATCTCAATTGTATTAACAATCTGTGCATGCTCAATACACATTTGATGTTTCAAGATTATTCATGAGATAGTCCAGTGATAAATCATTTGAAGATTGTGATTATAGGTAAACAACACATGATATATGTGGATACATTTAAACAGGGATCGAGAACGTCGGCCGATCCAGGGGGGATCAGGGGAAAGATTTTTTTCAAAATTTTGGCCAAAAACCTAGGGGGGATCAGGAAGGGGATTTTTCCAAAAACGCTCAAAAAACCTATATATTTATAATAAAATTTTTCCTAATTTAACTGGATTTAAACTAAATTTAGTTAAATTAACTGGATTTAAACCGGATTTAGCACCAAATCAGGGGGATATTTGCCTGATCCCCCCCCTTCTCGATCCCTGCACTTAAACAAGGTAGTTTATGAATTTAAAAATTACGCTTTAGATTTTAACATTGATAATTGAAGTTGCCTTTCACTGATCATAAACACAAAGTTTTTAAATTGGGCAAAAATCGGGCAAAGTAGCATTAAACGTACAAGAGTATATCTTGACTTAAAATTAATTTACAGGTTAGTTTGCTCAAAACTTTATCTGTATAGTTTACAAAAGATTATTTGTAACAAGTTAAAATATTTTGTCATTACTATCAGTTTAACTTGTATGACTATTTGTTTGGTAATATTTTAGCTCTAAAAACATTAAATAAAAAGTAATTAATAATATATAATTATATTAATTGTAAAATGAATATCTTAATATTTATTTCATTAATAACTACTAATTAGTATTAAAGTTTAATATAAACTATTTTCTAAAAATTGATCTATGATTTGTTTTGATAATATCAAGTAATTTTATCTATTATTAAAAATTAATTTATGAGTTGATTTGAGTTAAGATATTTTAAGGGTTTGTTTTTTAGTTTTGCCCGATTTAAAAACTTTCTGTTTATAAGCTTCAAAACGTAGAATTTCAATAATAAAACATTAAAATAATTTTTATTAAAATGATAAATTTAGGTTTTATTATGTGTTTGTAATAGTAATTAATTTTATATACAGTAATTGATAGTTTATTTTTAATATTGGTATAAATTTATTGTTTTACTAATAGTTGATACTAAACATTATTACATAACATCTACAGTTAATATTATTCATTATCTACTTATTGTATATTTATGAATAAAACGGTTAAATATTTAAAACATTTCTATATTATAATGTAATTTATAAACCAGAGATTAAAAAGAAAATTATTTTAATTTTGAAAATAGTATCAATAGTTTATCCTCTTTAGCATTATCAATGAATCATAAACAATATAAATTTGAAAAGTTCTGAATATGATTCAACCCTGCCCACTACAATATTTAAAACGTTAATATTTGCTATAAAAGCCCGGATTTATAATAACACAATTAATGCTAATCGTCGATTCATACAAATTACATTTCTTTAAAATCATTAGATTTTATATATTAGGTAAAACCGAAAGTAATTTTTGATTCAAATTTAACTATAATTTATTTAATTACAATTTTATTTTTGAAAAATTTAAGCTAACTATTTTATAACAACACTTTTATAGGTTTATCTGCAATGTCCTAATAGTGATCAATTAAAACAATTTAGTTAAGCCTTTTACCCACATTAACTGAACAGTAATAGCACCAAATACTTTATACTCTTATTAAATAAGCGGCTATTGATAAAATTAATTTTAATTTTCTCCTTACAAAAAATAGTAACATCTTAAATAAATTATATGTTTATTAATGTTAAACTAAACATGTACAAAAGAATTAATGTTTAAATAATGATGGCTATAGGCCTAAAAATATTTTCCTGAGATCTATAGTAAGCGGACAAATGTATGAAATTTAATAGGATTTCGACTGCAATTGCTCACAAATAACAGACGATAACTTAGGGCAGATTTTTAATATAATAAACGTCACATAAAATACGTGATTTGTTAATTAAGTTGTGACTAATTTGCATTTATTTAATTAACAAATTATTCAATCAATGAATTACTTAATCATTTAATCCACTATGAAAATACATTATAAAATACTTTTAATGAGAAAAAAATTACATTTTATATAAAGTTTGTAAACTTATCTAAAGTTTAAAAAAAACTATTTTATGTAAACATTATTTGTGTACACTTTAGGCTTTGCAATTAATTTCAAAATTTTTTTTACAAAAAGCCTCTCACAAGTTATTTATTAATAAATAAAACGGTTAAATATTTTTATAATATGATTTGTAAACTCATATTATAATCTGTAAAAAAAATTTATTTATACAATGTTTTCAATTTGTATGCTCATGGTGTTTTTAAAACTTCATCTTGTATCCAATAAACAAATTTTGCCACCCGAGCAAAAGCAAAAGTATTTTTTGCCATTTGCCCATGTTTAATCTGGCCACCTTTGCTACTTATAACGCCAATCAAAACCGCTCTTCCGTTTGAGTACTGTATTAAAGGTCCGCCGGAATCGCCCTTTTGTTTCATAATATTATATTAATTTTAATGTTTATAATCAATTGACTTTTTGTTAAAATTATATATTTAATATTCTTACTTGACAAATTTTAGAATTATTTTTAGATTGATCATTCACATTTACATATATAAAATCGTCGCCTTCTACACGATCTACTGATGGTATAAATTTAACCCAGCCTATTTGCACCTTATGATTTTCAATTAGATCGCAATCAAAACCGCCAGTAATACCGAATCCACTGATTAGACCATATTCTGATTCAGTGTTAAATATATAGAGTTCTGGTAAACAAATCGAATTAATTGTTCGATAGTTTGCATTCGCATTAAAACTAATTGCTTTATTCAATTTAATTAAAGCAACATCTAAATTGTTACTTTCGTAGCGTGGATGTTTTATATATTTAACCATGTAGTAATCTGTCTTCATATTATTCCAATTATTATCATCAAAGTATGTCAAACCTACGAATACTTCTATATTTTTAGCATCACTTTAAAAAATAATATTATTATAATTAATAAGACAATTAACAAAAATTGTTAATCTACAAACATTTACTGTTATTTTAAACTAAAAAAGTTTTTTATTAAAAATCTAAAATTTATAAATCTATATTGTTTATTTAAAGTAAAACAGTAGACTTTACTAATAGCTAACTAATGATGTTTTCAGAACGTTTGGCAGTTCATAAACAGAGTTTGATAAATTAGACTTTGTCAGAACCGTTATCAGAATCGGAAACTTAAACCCGACCCAAATCAAAATAGAAATTAAATAATTATTTTTTTATTTGTCTGTTTGGTGTATTATAAAAAATCACAAAACAAAATGTTGTTAACCGCAATAAATACGTTAATGTCAAATATAATAATTTAAAATATATTTAAATTTATTAAACTCTGTTTATGAACTGCCAAACTTTCTAAAAACATTGTTAGTTTTTAAGTTTAAAAACAATTATTTCTCTATTAGTATTAAATTAATTTATCTCTTCCTGACATCTCTCAAATGCATTGGCACAACAAAACTGATTATTTAGTGATCAGACGCGTTTGAAAAAAAAATGGTTAGTTTTTATAACTGTCCAAGATATTACTGTTCGTAATTAATTAAATGTGTGAGCAAAACAAAAGTAAGAATTATTTTAGTTTAAATTAATTTTAAATAATTTAATTATTAAAATTTCCGCAAAAATTCTGTATTTCAACAGTAATAACTAGAGAGCTTCAAACGTAGGAAAAAATACTATGCAAGGCAAAAGTCGGGAGTATCGTAGAGAATATAAATGTGTTAATCGGAAATAAATAATTTTAGTAAAACAAATATTTTTGAAAATTTATAGTTGTTATAATTATAAATTTAATATTATTTACTACTTAAACATATAACAGATGCAAAATAAATACTAAATGAGTAAACATTAATGCTAATCTGTTTTCCATTAACACCTGCGTTTGTATAAATACATTTCAAAAAATCTTGTGATTTAATAAGCAATATGTTTTAAATACTCAAACAGATTAAGATTAACTGTTAACTGAAATCTCTGCTAAAAGAAAATTGATATTCCCAACTTTTGGCGCGCATACTATTTATTACTACGTTTGAAGCTCTCTAGTAATAACTAAAGAGCTTCAAACGTAGGAAAAAATAGTATGCGCACCAAAAGTTGGAAATATCAATTTTCATTTAACAGAGATTTTAGTTAAGAGTTAATCTTAATCTGTTTGAGTATTTAAAACTATTTTTAAGAAAAATAATTTTATAAGAAAACATATTGCTTATCAAATCACAAGATTTTTCGATACAAACGCAGGTGTTAATGAAAAACAGATTAGCATTAATGTTTACTCATTTAGTATTTATTTTGCATTTGTTATATGTTAAAGTACTAGTAGTAAATAATATTAAATTTATAATTATAACAACTATAAATTTTTTAAAATATTTGTTTTACTAAAATTATTTATTTCCGATTAACACATTTATATTCTCTACGATACTCCCGACTTTTGCCTCGCATAGTATTTTTTCCTACGTTTGAAGCTCTCTAGTAATAATAATGTTATTGCACATGCCAAAAATTATTTCAGAGTTATTATATATGTTCGCAAATTTTAAAGAAAAAATATTAAATAGTTTTTTGATTATTAAATTATATTTTTAATTAAAGCATTTTTAGTCATTTTGTAAGCAAGTCATTACTTTATAATCAAACTTAAATACAATTTTGTCATTAATTTTTTTAGCATAATCATGTCAAATTGGTCTATATCAATATTTATTATATTTATAATTAAGTTTAATTATTTATTTTAAAAATTAAATAAAATTGTATTTAAACTATTATTATAATTAAAATATTTTATTAGAATATTTTACAAATTACATTTTATTTTTTTTATTTAAAAAATAAAATTTTATTATGGAAAATTTTGGTTTGCTTTAAAATATTTAGTTTTAGAATAATAGTTTGAGTTTTTAATTAATATAAATTTTTACAAATGATATTTTTTATGTTTTATATTTGAACAAACTATATTTAAATTATAAAATTAACTTACTCCACACAATGCGCAGCTGTTATTATCCAATAGTTGTTTAGTATAGAACCAGTGCATGTGCCACTTTAAATGTATAAAATATACAAATAAAATAATTAATAATTACAAATGATAACAGTTAAAATAAGTAATTTAATGTATTTTATTAAAATTTTTGTTAAAAATATGTTAAATATAAAACTACTCTTTAGTGTTTAATCGTAATAGCCAAAATGTAACACCAAGCATTCGTAACACCGGAAGCATTAGCACCGTAACATTTAAAATGTAATATATTTTTTGTAAAATATTTTATTAGTTAATTTTAATTTTTTTAACATGTTAATCTACTGTAATACTTGAATTATATTTCAGATTAAATTAACTTAGCAGCCAAAACTCTTCTTTATAAATCATATTGGCGGTTAATTTACTAATTTATATTTTGTCTAACTAATTTAACGCAATAAGTAAGGCAAATATTCTAATTGTTGGTTTAATTTATTTTTTTAAAAATATTTGTAATATTTTTAATTTTAAACAATATCAAAATTATTATTAGTAAAGTTTTAAATATTAATTATTAATTAAATTATATTTTAATTATTAAGTTTTAAAATTTAACAAATGATTTAATAAATTAGTTAAAATGCAAAGTATATAAAAGCTGGTCTATAAATTAATTTAAGTTAAAATATATTTTGTAATTTTATTTTTATTTTGCCCGTATTAATTACTAATTATTCATTAAAATTAATTCGATTTTTTATTTTAAATATATTAAATTTCTAATTGTTATAAATTTTATTATTTATTTAAAATAATTTTAAACATATTTTAATTATTTACATATTATCTGAAGCAAAGTTAAAAGTGATTTTAAGCAATACAAGCCATGGCATTTCACCAGGCTCAATATCTCTTCCCAAATTAATTTTACCAATCATGTCATTGCTGTTATGCCTAAAAAATATAGTTTTAATAAATAAGTAAATAATTATTCCATTGAAATACAATAAATTAAAATTAATAAATAAAAGTATTATTAAAATATTCATTCCTGTTAGAAAATTTGAGAAATGAAATTTTTAAAATCTGATTTAAAAATAAATTATTTTATTTTTTTGACAAATTATTTAATTTATTTTTAATAAATTAGAATTAAATCAAAATTAATTTAAGTTTTGTTAAACAAATTTAAAATGTCAATATAATTTAACTATAATTAACTGAATTTGAATTAGATTTAGTCAATTTAACTAAATTTAGCAAGAATAACTTAATCAGAGATCGAGAAGGTCGGCCGATCCAGGGGAGGGATTTTTGTCAAAATTTTGGCCAAAAACCTAGGGGGGGATCAGGTGGGGGATTTTTCCAAAAACGCTCAAAAAACCTATATATTTATGATAAAATTTTGTGTAATTTAACTGGATTTAAACTGGATTTAAACTAAATTTAGCTAAATTAACTGGATTTAAACCGGATTTAGCACCAATTTAGGAAAAATTTCCTAATTTTGGGCAAAAAACCCAAAAAATTTGGCGGCCGCCTTTGGCGGCCGGCAAAACCTCGAGTGGGGTGTCTTTTCTCGGACCAAATGCTAGGGGGGGGATAAACCCAAATTTTTAAAACCAGGGGGGATTTTTGCCTGATCCCCTTCTTCTCAATCTCTAAACTTAATTTTTACAAAATATAATTTTGCTGGAAATATTGGCAATTAATAAATTATAAAAAATAGTGCCAAAAAACAGAGAGGAAGACAGACAGACAAACAGCCAAATATTTAGTCATTCAACTTAACAATATATATTTTTCTCAAAACAATATTTGAAATATGTAGCCCATCTCTTCCTCACGCACAGTTTTCTTTAACTTCCTGTGAGGCTAATAAGAAAAAATAGGCTACAAATCAGTTCAAATATTATGAACTAAAGAATGACTAAAGAATTGAAGCATTTCTATTGGTTGACGCATATATATCTTTATGTGAAACACGAAATTAAATGTCACCAAATCGTAAAGCACTTACGCAAAGCTCAGGAAAAGCTCATATCACACATTTTTACTCGTTGATTTTGTAAATGCAGTTAGGCGCTTATTTATTGTAGAAAAATATTTAATATGAGGCAATATATGCAACAAATTTAAAAAAAAGTAAAATATTTTAGTGTTTATATACATTCACTCTTTAAAATTTGTTGCATATATTGCTTTATATTAAATATTTTTCTACAATAAATAAGCGCTTAACTGCATTTATAAATTCGCCGAGTAGATATATGAAACTGTCTGAATGTAGTTTGCAATTAATTTGTATTATCAGAGTTGCATAAAAGATAAAAAAAATTAAAATATTTGTTAACTATTATACCGTTTGTTAAACATGCAAAAACAATATATCTGCAATGGCCACTTGGAACCACCGAAAGTCATTGCAAATATAATGTTTTTGTATGCTTTACAAATGGTATAAAAGTTAACAAACATTTGGATTTCATATTTTATATACGACTCTGTGTATTATTAATAGGGTTGGGCGATTTTGCAAAATAAAATTTGACCATGTATTATACATGTATAATACATGTACATGATGTATAATACATGTATTTTTCTTAATTTATTATTTTGTATTAGAAATTAATATTTTATCTAAAAATTAGGTACAGAGCAATAAAATTAATGTAATTAATTAATATTGACTCTGTTAGTAAAACTTCAAACCTTTTTCTATTGGTTTATATGACATAACATCACATTCAGTTTTTATGTATTAGTTTCTCTTGGGTGCTTATATGATAAATGAATTTTGTTAATATGGAAATAATGCAAACATTCTTAATAGTTTTAAGAAATAACGGTGAATGTTTTGCCTTTAAAAATAACTTTATCTTTAACTAAAGTAACGTCATCTCTAGACAAAGGTGATACTAGATACAAGGTGAAACTATATATGTATTAAAAAGTTACTACAGTCAATCCCACTTACAACGAAAAGCTCGGTTTCACCAAATTCGTTTGTTATAACCGGGATTCGTTATATACGATTATAACTTAATGTATATTGCTATTCCGTTCTTTAATTTCTGTTCGTTATAAGCGGGATGGAGTGTATAAATTTAAAATAAATTACTTTAACTTTAATTTGGTCGACTCTTCAATGAATTTCAATCAAACTTTTCCTTCGGTGTCTATAGTACAGTATAATATTGTAAAAACAAATAAGTTATGTACTTATAAGTTAAGCTGCAAGTTTGGATTAAAATTTGGATTATTTAATGTTTTAGAAACACACAGAAACGTAGAAATTTTAAAAGTAAAAATAGTAAAGTTGAGAATTGTAATATAAAAAATTGTAATATCAAATATTGGTCTTTTTACTAAATTGATTAAACAATCTTGAGACTGTTTTTATTAATCTCATTCATTATAAATTGTCACAACTTATTTGAATAATTTGTTTGTATTGCTAATCTACAATATATTATGTTGGCTCTATCACATGAGAAAGTCATCTAGCAGTCATCCGTGTGCAACACTGATCATGACTATAGATCATGACTACAAAAGCTATTTTGTCACATTCTTAGTAATAAACAATTTCAGTTATATCAAATCAAAGGTCACTTGATCACTTGGTCACCAAAATTATTTTTAAAAATTTATTAAAATTTGAATCTTTAAAAAATACTAAATTCAGTAAAACACGTCTTAAAATTAGAAAGGTGAAATTATTTTTGAAAATTTTAATTTTCAATATAAAAAAATAAGAAATTTACAAAATGTTAAATAATTTATTGATCTGTTTGTTGTTATTTAAAATAACATACTTTAATTGATAGATAATTGTGTTTAGAATTTAAAAATCTACTTTAAATGTTGGAGAAATAAAAGAAAAATACAGGAAAAATTATTTTATAAAATTGTAGAGGTACTACCAAACTCGGTTGTGGCAATAACCAATCATACCTTATTTTAATAAACTGAAATTTCTATTTTATTTAAATAAATGTAATAAAAACTAAAAATCAAAGCCTCGAATAGGCTATGAAACTTTAATTTCGAGTTAAAACAACCTTTTTAATTAAAAATATTTAGAAATAAAATGTTTCTATCGGTTGAGGCTCTTTAGCTGTTCCAAATCGAAAGTCCAAAAAGTGAATCTCAAGACTATAGACTCCGTTGAGTCTATAATGTCCAAAGACTCCAACTTTTTCTTTGAATATTTTTAAATACTTTTTACACTCAAAGAACAAAATATGACACATATGAGTCATATATCAATAGCTATTAAATATATATTAATTTATTTATTTTCATATAATTTCAATTACATTAAACTAC
>JAQFXP010002411.1:0-15253 GCA_034693685.1 Belba bartosi
ATTTCTATCTTAAATGGTACTTACATTAATTTATTGCAATTTATAACTATATTGTTTTATTTTGTCACAGTTATTTTTGTTTTTTCTGGTAATAATTAATACTATACAATAAAGTTACAATAAATATTTGCAAAATAAATAAAAGTTATTTAAAACTTTAGTAAGGTAGAGCTTTTTAGGTCCAAGCCTAATATGACCTACTTTAGTCCTACTACGTGTAGTCTACGGCTCCATGTAGAAGAGCTACAGCAGCTCATGTTTTCGCGCAAGATTTAAATAAATTAAAATTAATAAATAAATAATATTGTTAAAAAAATTCATTATTATAAAAAATACAAAAAATTTAAAAATACAAAAAAATTTAATTAAAATTAAAAATATCCTCGATTTTTATATTATGGTCAGAAGTGAAATCGAGGATGAAGTCGACCAAATTGGCGTCCAACTCGTCCTGGTTCGCTTGAGTCACTGAAAATTTGTCGGAGATTTGCATTGAGGGCATACAACGAAGTTAACGAATTGCTTGCAGTCATCCAAGTCATCCCGTTGCTGTCGCTTCATAATGGCGAAGCACATAGGATGGATGAATTGGCCGCTACGTACTTTATGGCAATTTTTTTCTCCATTTATTTATTGCAAAAGAGGCAAAGCAAATCACACATTGAGCAAATTTTATCGATCGTAAGATCGTAAAATTTAGGTTATACATTTGTATGGTTTGTCTCTCCTGTTGGGCACTCAGGTGCTTCGATGTCTGATACGAAATAATAAATTATTTTTCACATTCGGGCCATTGACAGGCGTATCTTGTAATTTGTTTATGTATTAATGAAAAATTGCTATTCATTTTTAAAGTCATCAATCTACACTGTTTATCAGATATAAAAAAGAATAAACTTAAACAACAATAGAACTTATTTAACATAAATATTGATAATTCCATAAAAACAAATTATATTAATAATATAGTCCCTATTTAAAGTTTTAAAATATACAATACAAAATATAAAATATAGTGTATATTATGGAGCCTCAGAGGGAGTTTTTATATATATTAAATTTAAATTATTAACCTTTCTATTTAAAAATAAATTATTAATTAACAAAATTATTTTTAACATAATTTTTATTCAAATATATTCTTAATAAGATATTACAATTTAAAATTCAACAATTGCAATTAAATTTTTGGGGACGATAAAACATGAATTTTTCGAGGCATTTTTTATAAGATTCATTAAAGTTTTAAAAATTCAAAAAATAAAAAAATTAATTCTATAAAAACATTTTAAAAAATTAAAAACAAAAATTAAAAAGTATAAAATATATGAATTTAGAATTTAATTATTGTGAAAGTTAACTACCCAAATAATTTTTTCTTGCATCGGTGCCAATGTTATGGAGGCCATCACATGTACCATTTTAGGCACGACAGTCGGTATTGGGGCCACCACAAAAGCTATTTATGGCACGACAGGTCCAAAGTATTGCAAAATTTTTTGGCTACGGTAACTCAGAGATGGACATTAAAGCTGGTTTTGCTGGCCAATCCTTATCCCACAAACTTTTGCAATAGCGATCCGATAAAGAAACAAACCGGGTGTAAACGGTGACGACCGCATATGATAACCGTTTAATTGTTTTCGTTGACACATTTCTTGTAACAGAAGCAAAACTTTTTAAAACGTTTTGATTTAGCCTTCAGAGGAGACATGATGAACTGATATTAATTGTTGGATTTTGTGCTCTATTTATATAAAAATCTTAGCTAAATATTAATTCAAATTACGTAAATCCAACTGTTTATAATCTAAATTTAGTGGTTTTTTGACAGGTAATTAATTTAAAAATTAATTAAAAAATAAATTAAAACAAAAAAAAACAAAAAAACCAAAAAACAGAAAAACAGAAAAACAAAGAAACAAAAACATAGTTAATATTAATTTTAAGTGTTTTGGTGATTGTAGCGATGAAATCAATTCCTCTTTCTTGACTCATTTTGTTCTCCCATTGTTGTAGTTGTCGTCCTTGCGCTATTTGTGTAGCCATTATCTGTTGTCTGTGGCCAATATAGAAACACTTTTTGCAATTGCAGTGTTTTGACGAACACTTAATTTTAAAATATTAATAAATTAATAAAATTATATTTTCTAAAAATGTATTAATATATGCAAATGTATATCAATTTTAAAAATAATTTAATTATACTTTTAAGCAAAATATTAATACCATGGTTACGACACCTTGCACACTTCAGTTGTTTGCACACTTCTCAATTGGTCTGAGGTTAAGTTGAGTCCACCGATAATTTGTTGCGAATTCATTGTATTGATACAAGATTTGTAGACAAAACTAATAAAATTTGGAACTATGTAACCAAATGGATAAAACATATATTAGTTTTACTGTTTTTAAATTATTTTTTCGATTTTTAATTTATTCTAATTTACAATAACTTCAAAACAGTTGAGAAGTGTGCAAATTGTGCTTTTTGCAAGCAACTGAAGTGTGCAAAATGCCGCAAACATTGCATGAATATTTTGCTCAAAGGTATAATAAATTTATTTTTAAAATTGATTATATCTATTTGCACATATTAATACATTTTTAGAAAATTTAATTTTAATAATTTATGAATATTTTAAAACCAAAAGCTACAAAATGATTGTTTGTAGAAGCTTTGAATTTTCAAGAAATGTTACCTCATTGGCCACAGACAACAGATAATTTCCACACAAATAACTCAAAGACGACGACTACAACAATAGTAAAACGAGATGAGGCAAGAAAGAGGAATCGATTTTATCGCTTTAATTACCAAAACATTATTTGTGTTTTTGTTTCTTTGTTTTTTTAATTTTTTAATTTTTTAATTTTATTTTTTAATTTTTAATTATTTTTTGTTTTTTTGTTTTTTGATTTTTAATTTATTTTTTAATTAATTACCTGTCAAAAAACAGCTTAATTTAAATTATAATCAGTTCGATTTACGTAATTTGAATCAATAATTAGATAAAATTTTTACATAAATAGAGCACAAAATCCTACAATCAATATCAGTTCATCATGTCTACTCTGAAGGCTTTATCAAAACGTTTTAAAAAGTTTAGCTTCTATTACAAAAAATGTGTCAACGAAACCAAATAAAAAAAAATTAAATAACAATAGAACTGATATATGTTTTATCCATTCGGTTACATAGTTTAAATTTTATTAGTTTTGCCTACAAATCTTGTATCAATACAATGAATTTGCAACAAATTAACGGTGGACTCAACCTAACCTCAGACAAATTGAGAAGTGTGCAAGGTGTGCTTTTGCAAGCAACTAAAGTGTGCAAGGAGTCGCAAACACGGCATTAATATTTCACTCAAAAGTATCATTAAATTAGTTTTAAAATTGATATACATTTGCATATATTAATACATTTTTAGAAAATTTAATTTTAATAATTTATTAATATTTCAAAATGAAGTGTTTTTCAAAACACTGCATTTGCAAAAAGTGTTTCCTCATTGGCCACAGACAACAGATAATGGCTACACAAATAGCCCCAAAACGACGACTACAATAATGGGAGGAAACGATTTCATCGCTGCAATTAACGAAACACTTAAAATTAATATTAACATTGTTTTTGTTTTTGTTTTTGTTTTTGTTTTTGTTTTTGTTTTTGTTTTTGTTTTTGTTTTTGTTTTTGTTATTTTAATTTATTATTTAATTAATTTTTTAATTAATTACCTGTCAAAAAACAGTTAAATTTTTATTATAAACAATTCGATTTACTTGATTTGAATTTTTAAATAAAAAATTAAAATGGTTGCCAGAAGTTTGATTGTTCGTTTCCTGGGATTAACTCCAACTCATCGTCACTAATAGTGATGACATCAATGCCGGATTTGATTCCAGGAATCTAAAGCGGAAAGAGTGGTACAACACCAAAATTTAAAAATGGACTGGGTGGTGGCGTAACGTTAATACAGTATAATAAGAGAAGTGCTATTAAATAAATTTTTTTCTATACTTCATTTTACCTATATTTTTAATAAATGACATTTGGTATTAGATTTATTGTCCAGGCCTTATTTAAGGCCTTTAAGACTTGTACTTAATTTATATAAATAAGTATACAAAGTATTGGAATGCTTTAAATCAAATTTTATTAATAAAAGAAAGAATAATAAGAGATTTACAAAAAATATGCATTCATGTTGCCTTCGTCCAAATCGCTTTCTTTTGCAAAATTTACAATTTAATTCGAGTTCAAATCCTTATCGATTGTTCCCAAATGCTCAAATGGCTGTAAATCAATGTAATAACCAGCCATTCGATTTTTGAGAGCTTGTTTTGCCTTGATGTTTTGGGCCCAAATATGCGTATTTGTTGTAATAAATGTTAGAGTTCTTGCCATATATTGGTCCCTTTTGTCTTTAACTGGAATAAATGTCGGTTTTCCTTCCATAATTGTCTTTAACATTTTGAGTGAAGTCTCGTCTATACAAGGTTCGTTAAGGCAAATCGCGCGTTGATTTACGCAATCCATGAAAGCAAAACGTGATGAACCAGGCGGTATTATGTGGTACATTTTGTTCAGATTCAGAATGGATCGTATAATAGAAGATTTACCAGAATTAGAAGCGCCATGTAAATAGAATAAGTTTTTCTTTGAAATGTTACGATTTAATCATTAAATAATTTGAGTAACAAATTCTTTTCCATCTATTCCTTGATATTTAAACCACAATTTCATTAAATCGATTGATTCTTCGATTGTTAGCAGATCTGGACGTGTTTTGTTTATATTGTATTGTTCAAGCAGTTCTTTTACCGACATTGATAATATCTTTTGCGCTGCCAGAGCTTGTGCTTTGTCGAAACTACGGTTGAATGAATTTTTCTTAAATAGTTCCAAAAACTGGGCATTGTCGCTGCATTTCTGTATCATTTGAGTCTTGGTAAATGTGTCGTATTTAAAAATTCCTGCAATTTAATCGACTTTGTGTAATAATTTTTGGTTGTACTCTTGACGATAATTTTTCTTTTTGATTTGCTCGTCAATTTGACCCTGTGTTATGTCGAGGCAAACTGATTGGAGTTTTCCCCAACATTTGTCGTGTACGACACGTTTACCCGGCATTTTAAGATATGCGAGGAACGCAGGTAATGAATATAATCGTTGGGTTTTAAACCAGCCACCATGTTTAAAAATATGTGCCCTAATATCGTCCATCCATAGTTTATCGTTATAAATACGTGATCGGACGAGCTCAGTTATAATATGCCAATGTATACCTTTATAAAAGTACAAATTAATATTAGTTTTCATTTAAGGCCTAGGCCTTATTTAAGGCCTGTATTAATAATGTCATTTTATATACAAGGATATTCGCTAGCAATATTAGGAGCTGTTTCAAGGTTGTGTTCAACCAATATAAAGTTACGTTCTTTGTCAACTGCTTCGTTTATATACCAATCTGTCGGAATAGATTTACAGCCTTGAGGAAATCCATATACAATTATATTGTATTGAATTGATTTTGAAGCTGATTCATTGTTGTTATTGGGTTTAAAACGTTTGTAAATAAAAAAATACACAAACAAAAGTTCAGCAAGAAGCTGGTATGGGTGGTGATGGAATGACAGGAACATCTGTCAATACCATGGATTTTGTCACATTTTTTTGAAACGATAACTTTTCATCAGAATTTCAGGCATTATCTCCCGTTAAATGCTAATAAAAAATTCAAATTAGAAAAAATCGATACTACAGAGTGCTTTGTCAATAATGATTGGTTTTACGTTCTTTTTGATTGGATTCACGCGTCAATTACACCTCGTAATTATCAAGCTATCAATACGCTCTTTAAGCGTTGGCGTGTTAAGTTGTTTGGCTTTCAATTTACACATATTGTTGTCTTTGTCGATGACATAAAGGGAGTTGGCGGACAAACTACACCGACAATGACTCCGTCGCCTATTTACTTTTTTAAAGTATTTATCGATGAACAAGGAAAATTACCGGTTTTTGGGATGAAATCTAATGAGTTGCCTAACCGTGGAATGCGAGTACCTTACGGCGAACATAGTCACAGTGAATTGAAAGTGTTAAAACTATGCGATTTAAACTTGACAATGGATAATAATGCGCAAACAACTTCATCTATGGATAGTCGAGAATTGTATCGTTTCGAAAACTCACCGAGTTATCGCTTTGTCAATATTCAAGGAATATTAGGATATACGCATCATGCACACGAAGTTGATAAACAATGGCAACATGCACTTTGTCCTACTAATATAATTTGGAATCTCATTAATAATTATTCTGCTAATGGATACCATACGACTTTTTATGGAGTTCGAGGAATGAATGTAAATATGGATTACGTCAAAAGAGCTGGATCGAAGAAACAGGAGTATCCAACAAATAATTTTTTTATCGTTAATTTCCAAACATGTCTGGCGTAAATTGCCTTCTGTAGTCCTTTTGCGCGTTCCTTATATTAAAAAAGTAAACGAAACTGCCGTTCCATACGGTTTCCTTATTCATTGCACTTATTTTTGCAAAGTTGAGGGTGAATGCAATTTTATTATTCCGCAATAATTATAAAGAACCGTTTGGTTCTAAAAAGTTGCAATCATCTGGTGGTAATAGTCATCGAATGATTCGATTTAAAGCTAACGAAACACATAATTAATTATATGCTTATTGTAAGGCTTAGGCCTTAAATTAGGCCTTTTAGGACTGTAATACCTGCAACTCTTGTAATTTGTTTATTAATTCTTATTAATAAAATGCAGATGTGAACTAATTCTTTGTTGTTTAGTTGTTGTGCGCTTTAGCGCAGTTTGAGTGCCTTTGGCGCAAAGTTTGGGCAGCGTAGAGCTGCGGTGAAATGCGGAGCGCAAGTTTTTTATTTTGTTGAGGCGCGAGCACATTTCTAGTATTTTTTTTTCTTAGAAATTTAATTTAACCTAACCTAACCTAACATAAGGAAATGGCAATCTTAAGCCTCAATTTGCCATCTTTGACTTACTTCCAGTATAGTCCAATAATAATGTAGTTTTGCATATGAGCCAATAACCATTTTTCTACAGAAAGTACACTTTAAAAATTAAAATAAATAGTAATAAAAATATAAAAACTTATTTAAATGGATTCTGTATTCGACCATACACAAGAACAATCACGGCACATCCATTTTATTTTTCGACACAATCACAAAAAATCGTTATAAATTGCTATTCAAAGTTATATTTTCTATAGATTCTAAACATATACAACACACTTTTCTACTATAAGTATATGCTGTTGTATGAGGAAGCGGACAATAAGGTAAACAAAAAAGAACACGATAACGAGCAGGCATTGCAAAAATTGTCTTTTTTTGTTTTTTACTTTTTATAAATGGTCATACATATTTAGAACCAAAACCACTAAAAACATAAATGCACTTTGAAAGTTTTATTCAAAGTTCAAACAACATTTTGAATTACGTAAAAATAATTCAAACTCACAAATCGAAAACTCATTTGCTTGAAATACCATCTAATCAAAGATTGTTCACAACTTTGAAACACACTATTATTATACAAGTTATTTTAACAAGACACAAACATAGCACAGACAATGGCACCGACATTGCCATAGACAATTGGATCGACACTGGCCATGCCACTGACATTGGCACAGACACAGGCACTCACAATTGTGTATTATACCGGCACTGGTAGCTATTATATAACAAAGTCGACTCTCAATTAAATTGAATTTTATTTTCTAAGAACTTTAGTATTGGGTATATTTAATTAACTTCTGAAATAATGAAATAAATAGCAATTTTTTTAAATAAATAAACGGATTAAACAATACGCCTTTCAATGGCCCGAATGTGTAAAATGTTTTATTATTTCTGATTAGCCCTCAAGGCACCGTATAAACTTATATTATTTTCGTCTATTGAAAAAAGCATTGCCATTAAAAAACAATTAAAATTTAAACAGCAATTTAATCCACCAAACACTGTAGAAACTTATATATTTGTCGGCTATAGTAATAGCATTAACTCCATAAAGGAAACAGTAGCTATAAGCAATATTCAATTACACAACAAATTAAATATCAACTCACCTTATTAAATTATATATTTTATAAAACATTTGTTATAAAAATAATAATTATAAAGTAGATCAACACATTTTATTTACAACTAAATATAACAATTGAATAATAATATATTAAATTACATTAAGTAAAATTGTATATAAAAATTATAATAATTATTATTTTAAATTTAAAAGCTAAATAAAAAATCTTCTATTTTAAACGTATAAATCAATAATATTTGATAAAATTTATTAAAAATATAAATGTTTATTTTGTTTTTCAATTAATATTTATTAAAATATAAAAAAAAATTATATAATATATATTGGAATATTAATGTAATAAAATATTTATTTTATAAATTTAACTTTTAGTAGATTTTGAAATACAATTAAAAAATGAAATTTTAAATCATTATAAAAATTAAAAAATGAATTACAATTTTTACATTTGTATTTTTTGAATTTTGATAAATTTAAATGTGTTTTCGCGTGTTTTTTTTAATTCAGAACTATTAATAGAACAATATTTACAGTGTATACATTTATAATTACCTGTGTGCATGCGTAAATGTCTAGTTAGATTCGATTTAGTTGAAAATAATTTTGAATATTCTAATTTTAAATAATTATCTTAAGGAGATATGTATTGTACGATTGTGCAAGTTTTAATATTTTAAAAAAATTATCAAAGTTTTACAAATTTTAAAACTTAAATTTTTACTTAACCTGATTTGTGCACACAAATATTTTATATTAAATTTAAAACTTAAACTATAGCCAAACAAATTGCAATTAATTAATATAGTCACCGAAAGATTTATCAAATATTTTTAATTTTTAAAAACATGGAAAATATTTTTCATACTTTTTTGAATATATGTGATCAAGGTTTATGTAGCTTAAATTTAAAAAACGTAAATTTAATTCAAATTATTTTTTTCCACTTAAGGAAATAAGTATTGTACGATTGGACAAGTTACAGCACAATTGGAAGCATTTTAATATTTTTAAAAAATTTTCAAAATTTTACAAAATTTTAAAGTTTTACAAATGTTAAAACTTAAATTTTTACTTAAACTGATATGTGCACACAAATATTTTATATAAAACTTAAAACTTAAACTATAGCCAAACAAATTGCAAATAATTAATTTAGCCGCGCGAGTGTATAAATTAAATATTTTTAATTTTTAAAAACATGAAAAAATATTTTCAAACTTTTTTGAATCTATTTGATTAGGATTTTTTAGCTTAAATCTAATCAAACTAATTTTAATTTAAATTATTATTTTTCTCCACTTAAGTAGATATGTATTTTACGATTGGGCATGTTATAGCTCAATCGGAAGGGTATTAATATTTTAAAAAATTTTACAAATTTTAAAACTTAAATTATTTTTTAACCTTATTTGTGCACACAAATATTTTATATCAATTTATATTTATTTGCATATATTGTGTGTTTAGTGACAATTGTATTCGTCCCAAAAAAGCTAATTTAATTCAGAATAAATGAGAGATTTTTACTCTATATTTTGAATAATGATTAAAGTTTTTATTTGTGATTTCTAAACACATTAAACTTTAATAATAATAAGATATTTTAAAGTAAAATTTGACTTAAGTTTTAATTTAATTAATTTTAATATAAAAAAAATCAAAATGAAAATATTAATAACTTGTTAGTTTCTATAACTAATCTAAAAATGTAACAAATTATTTGAATATATATTATTTGCCATAAAATTAAGAAATAAGACGTTTATTAAAATAGACTTCTAAAGCGACTTAATGTATATATTGTATATAATTTATATACTATATAAACTGTATATATTGAATAACTTTTGTATAAACTAATTATTAAAATGTTATCTTAAATATAAGTTTTTTAAAATATAAACAAATTTGTTTGTTAATTTACATATATACCATATTATAAATTTGTTTTTAAACTCAAATATTTTATTAGTTTTAAATATAAATGAAAATTAAACATGTTTTTAAACGATTTGTCATTGAATAAAATTTGAAAACAAATTTAATTTTTTTTTAATATTAAATTATTATATAATTATTAATTATGTTTAAATAATTAAAATATTTGTAAAAAAGCATTCAATAATAAAAATATTTTTAAATTCCGTTTTATAAATTTATGATTGTTTTTGAATAAAATAAGAAAAAAAATTGTTATTTATAAATATTTAATTTATTATATATAATTAATCATTTTTTCTATTATTAATAAATATAAAACCTTATAATGTAAATTTATAATTAAACTTTTTTTATTAAGTATAATTAACTACATTTTATATATAGCTTTTTAGAAACAAATATTTTATGCATTATGTACATCAAAATATATTAGTTTAATAAACATCCAATTATTTAGAAATTTTTAGATTTATTAAATTTGCTATGGATAAAATATTATTAATAATAAGAAATAATAATCAACATTGTGTACATCAATATTATAGATTTCATTCAGTACAGGCTGCTATTGAATGTAAGTTTAAACTAAAAATAATAATATATATTTTTTATTTCTTATTTAGATATTTGAATTTTATTTAATTTTGATCGCCTAATCCGAACTCGTTATAGAAATTATAATTTAAACAAGATTATGCATTATGTTGATAGACTTAATTTACTATTTTTAACGTATGTAAAATATTTTAATATATTAATTTAAATATATTAGTTGTACACTAATATTTATTTTACAATTTAATAATTAGGTTAAATAATGAAAATCTTTACGTACCTCAAGATAGAGAATTTATTAAAATTCAAATGGAATCTTGCATCAATCATTATCGACTGATTGGTTAAAACAAATAATATATATTTGATTAATATATAAAAGAATTTTAAATTTATATATAATTAAAATTATTAGTGACGTATTATTTGAAAAATTAAATATAAAATATAATACATATAATTTTTAAATAACTTTAGTATAAAATATTACAAAATTTAATGTATATATTTTAATAATTCATTATTCGTTGTAATGAGACATCAGTATTTGAGACATTATAATCAAAAATAATTTTTATTAACCCGTGTTATAATGTTTTTTAATTTTTATTATATCAATAAATATTTTATTTTAATAAATATATCATCTATAAATTTAAATACACTAATTTTAAAAATTAAAATTTAAAATATATAATTATTTAATTTATATTGTATTAATTTATATCAAAAATTTTAAAATATGCTTTAATAGTGTTTTTATTGTTTAGAAAATAAATATTATATTTTTAAAATTATAATATAATATTTACATAATTTTTCATTAAAAGTTATGTAATTTGTTATTTATTGTTAGCTAGATTATAAACCATAAATTTAAAAAATAAACAAAAAATTTAAATGTATTTAAAAATTTTTAAATTAAACTGACTTGAATTTTTGCAAATAATTTAAAAACAATTTTATAGCAATATAAATTACAATAGATTTTAAATAATAAATTAGTTATTTGGCATTTTACAATTTTTACAAAATAAACATTTAAAAAATATTAATTTAAACCAGTTAGTATTTACTAAAATATATTTTAAAATAAATTTATTTAATAATTAAAATAAATTAGTTGTATTTTTCAGAATTTAAACTTTACTATTTAACACAAATTAAAAATTTTTAACACAATCATTCATATTTATATCTTATATTATTTCTATCATGTTGTAATACAAAAATGGACTAACATAACAAACTTAAAATTACAATAAATTTTTTAAATTTTTCCAATATAAACTACTTCCATATTTTTTTAATTATAATGAAATATTATTTTATTAGAATGCTACAACAATGGCAACTACCATTCAACAAGCGCCGAAGTGTTAATATATAATTAAACGTTTTCGACCGGTTGTTGTTAGTCTTACCAAATGATTATTAATAATAATTATATTAAATAAACAAATGCTTAAAGTTTTATGAAATTATAAGCATTATGAATTTATAAACTTTATATTACCTAAGCTACAAAACAAATTAAATTATTTAATAAAAATAATTTTTTAATAGTTTAATTTTTTAGTTTAATAATCACCTATATACCTATTATACTATATGAATATACCTATTTTATATTTTATGTAACAAAATATAGAATGCGTTTTGTAATTTAAGTAATGATTTGAATAATTATTATTTAATTTGCATTGTTTTGTTTTATATAATTATTGGAAATGAATTAGTAAGTATTTTTTATATAATTACTAGATTACTAGCAACAACCAATCAAAAAGCGTTTATGTGTAATTGATTACCAGGTCGTAGCACTTCTGCTCATTTTAATCGTATACAGCAATGTATCTTGCAGCAATTAATAAAAATAAATTTTAACTAATATAAAAAATATTAAGTATAATTTTGTTTAAAAATATACATTTGCATAAATTAGTTTTAAAATTAATTCTAAACTTTATTTTGTAAAAAGTATATAAAACATTACCAAAACTATTCAACTAAAATAATGTTATTTTACATAAAATGTTGTTTGTTTAAATTAAAATTAAAAATTTTTGCAATAATAAAATTTTAAGATTAATATTTTTATGTATTTTGTAAAAATTTATCAGATAAAACTAGGCAATTTTATTAACAAGTTTGATTAATTTAAAATGTAATTTATTAGAATTAATTTATTATTTTTATTACATTTTGTTTTTACTTTTTTTTGGTTATATTTTAATATTTAAATTAAAACATTTATTATAAAAACACTTATTTTTATTAAATTTAAACTAAAATTAAATATACTAGCATAGAAAATTAACGCTTTAAAAATTAAAATTAAAATTATAAATACAGTATTAACTTTTATAAATTTAAAAAACAAATTAATTAAATTTTACATTTTCTATTAAATTATTTACTTAAATTAAAATAAAAATTAAATTAAAAATAAATTGTAAAATTTTTAAATTATTATAACAAATGATTTTTATTAATAATCTTAATTAAAATTAATCAAATTTAATGAGTTAATTAGTTTACATATAAATAATTAATAAGTAAAAATAATAAATTTTTCTAAACATTAACTTTTTGCGATTTATTAAAAAATTTTAATTTTTAAATAATTTGCAATTAATTAAAACAAACAACTTAAAATTTAAAAATTCATTTGTTATAAAAGGAAATTTTTTTTAAACATATTATTATTTTAAACAATTATTGTTGACTACAAACTTGTAGTATTTCGGAACAGTTTCGACCACTTCTTGTGGTCTTTATCAACCGACTGTGCCTTTGAAGGCACAGAAAGTTTCGCCAATGCGTTAAGTGGACAGAGGGGAGAGAGAAATCTGATCTTTGAAGTTTGAGGTTTATTGCAGTTTTAAACAATTTTAAACTTTAAAGAGATTTATATTTATTTATATACAAATTCTGTTATTAAATTCAATTTTTTTAAACAATTTATTCTAATGTAAAATTGTATTTAATTTTTAAGCATCTAATTGTTATAAGTGGTATTTAGTATATACTGTATATCTGTATATATATATATATATTTATATACTGTATATTTAATGTAAAAATAATTGTTAATACAATGTAAGAAAAAGACTTAAAGCTTTTTATTGCGAAAACAGAGATTTTATTCTATTTATAACAAAATTATTTTTCTAAAAACATTAATACATTCCATATGTTTTAAATTTAAATTTGAAACAATATTATTAAATATTTTGATACATAAAATGTTGTTTTTTTTGGCTTACAGCAAATATTGCCTAATATTCTAAAAATGATTATGGAGAATTTATAAATAAAATGCGAAAATTTCAAATAGTTTAAAAAAATATTAGATTGTTAAGGTTAAAAACAAAATAAGCGGGGCTATATAGACAAAATAATCGAGGTTATAAAAATAAAATACCGTATATAAAATTTAAAACTAAATATAGCGTAAACTGCTTATCTTGTAAATTTATTTAAACCTTTAAAATCTAAAATCTTTTTTAAACTGCTTACTATTTTATTGATTTATTAAGACCCTGGCACAGATATTAATGCTAAAATGTTTAATTAATACATTTATAAATTTTAATGCATTATTGTTTAACATAATTTAAATTTAATTTACTATTAATTCTTTTTAAAATTAATTAAATAATTTACATTTTAAGAAAAAAATCTTTATATTAAACATCTAGTTAATTTAATAAAAAATCATGTGTGTTAAGAAATATAAAATCCAAAACATATTTTTAATTAAAAATTGACAATTAATATTTACATAAATATTTTTCTAACAAAATTTTAAACACAATTTTTTAATATATAAAACAATATACATAAACCTGTTAAAATTTGACTGTCAAGTCAGTATATGCAAAAGTTGTTTGTAATCTTGTAGTTGCTTTTGACTACGTGTTCGAAATTATTATTTTATTCAAAACATTTATGTCAAAATAAAAAGTTTATATATTCATTAATTTAGTAAAGTTTAATTAGATTCTTAAATTGCAATATTTTTTAGAGTTTAAAAAGTATTTATTAACGCAAAACTTTTTATTAAACAAACAAAAGCAGTGTTCTAAAATTTATAGGACATTGCAAATACTTTTTTTATCAGAGATTAAGAAGGTTGACCATTCCAGAGGGGATCAGGAGAGGGAATTTTTCCAAAAACGCTTAAAAATTTATATATTTATGCTAAAACTTTTTTTAATTTAACTAAATTTAAATTAAATGTAGTTAATTTAACTGGATTTAAAACGAATTTAGCGCCAATTTAGAGAAAATTTCCTAATTTTGGTCAAAAAATCCACAAAAAAAATTGTTGGCCGCCTTTGGTGGTCGACAAAAAATCGAGAAATAGGGGTATCTTTGCTCAGACCAAATGATAGGGGGGGGGGGGGAATAAATCCAAATTTTTAAAATCAGGAAGATTTTTGGCTGATTTCCCTTCTCAATCTCTGCCTTTTATGCATGTTAACTAAATAGTTAAAGTAACAAATATTTTAAAATCTAGGCTAGTAATACAACAATTATAGACTTAAATAGTTAATTAAAATTTATTTAACAAATTTACAATGCAATACAAAACTTAATTTTTAACTAAATTATGATATTGTTTAAACACTATAATTGACAA